>CAMPDV010000908.1:0-158986 GCA_946699065.1 Loxodes magnus
TACTTCTCAAAGCATACTCCTTAAAACTGAAATTCTATCTTCTTTTCTTACTTTACTTCTTCACTTTTCAAAATACTTATTACTTCTCAAAGCATACTCCTTAAAACTGAAATTCCATCTTCTTTTCTTACTTTACTTCTTCACTTTTCAAAATACTTATTACTTCTCAAAGCATACTCCTTAAAACTGAAATTCTTTCTTCTCAGCTTACTTTACTTCTTCACTTTTCAAAATACTTATTACTTCTCAAAGCATACTCCTTAAAACTGAAATTCCATCTTCTTTTCTTACTTTACTTCTTCACTTTTCAAAATACTTATTACTTCTCAAAGCATACTCCTTAAAACTGAAATTCCATCTTCTTTTCTTACTTTACTTCTTCACTTTTCAAAATACTTATTACTTCTCAAAGCATACTCCTTAAAACTGAAATTCTATCTTCTTTTCTTACTTTACTTCTTCACTTTTCAAAATACTTATTACTTCTCAAAGCATACTCCTTAAAACTGAAATTCTATCTTCTTTTCTTACTTTACTTCTTCACTTTTCAAAATACTTATTACTTCTCAAAGCATACTCCTTAAAACTGAAATTCTATCTTCTTTTCTTACTTTACTTCTTCACTTTTCAAAATACTTATTACTTCTCAAAGCATACTCCTTAAAACTGAAACTCTATCTTCTTTTCTTACTTTACTTCTTCACTTTTCAAAATACTTATTACTTCTCAAAGCATACTCCTTAAAACTGAAATTCTATCTTCTCAGCTTACTTTACTTCTTCACTTTTCAAAATACTTATTACTTCTCAAAGCATACTCCTTAAAACTGAAATTCTATCTTCTCAGCTTACTTTACTTCTTCACTTTTCAAAATACTTATTACTTCTCAAAGCATACTCCTTAAAACTGAAATTCCATCTTCTTTTCTTACTTTACTTCTTCACTTTTCAAAATACTTATTACTTCTCAAAGCATACTCCTTAAAACTGAAATTCTTTCTTCTCAGCTTACTTTACTTCTTCACTTTTCAAAATACTTATTACTTCTCAAAGCATACTCCTTAAAACTGAAATTCCATCTTCTTTTCTTACTTTACTTCTTCACTTTTCAAAATACTTATTACTTCTCAAAGCATACTCCTTAAAACTGAAATTCCATCTTCTTTTCTTACTTTACTTCTTCACTTTTCAAAATACTTATTACTTCTCAAAGCATACTCCTTAAAACTGAAATTCTATCTTCTTTTCTTACTTTACTTCTTCACTTTTCAAAATACTTATTACTTCTCAAAGCATACTCCTTAAAACTGAAATTCCATCTTCTTTTCTTACTTTACTTCTTCACTTTTCAAAATACTTATTACTTCTCAAAGCATACTCCTTAAAACTGAAATTCAATTTTCTTTTCTTACTTTACTTCTTCACTTTTCAAATTACTTATTACTTCTCAAAGCATACTCCTTAAAACTGAAATTCCATCTTCTTTTCTTACTTTACTTCTTCACTTTTTTAAATACTTATTACTTCTCAAAGCATACTCCTTAAAACTGAAATTCTATCTTCTTTTCTTACTTTACTTCTTCACTTTTTTAAATACTTATTACTTCTCAAAGCATACTCCTTAAAACTGAAATTCTATCTTCTTTTCTTACTTTACTTCTTCAATTTTCTAAATACTTATTACTTCTCAAAGCATACTCCTTAAAACTGAAATTCCATCTTCTTTTCTTACTTTACTTCTTCACTTTTCAAAATACTTATTACTTCTCAAAGCATACTCCTTAAAACTGAAATTCCATCTTCTTTTCTTACTTTACTTCTTCACTTTTCAAAATACTTATTACTTCTCAAAGCATACTCCTTAAAACTGAAATTCTATCTTCTTTTCTTACTTTACTTCTTCACTTTTCAAAATACTTATTACTTCTCAAAGCATACTCCTTAAAACTGAAATTCCATCTTCTTTTCTTACTTTACTTCTTCAATTTTCAAAATACTTATTACTTCTCAAAGCATACTCCTTAAAACTGAAATTCTATCTTCTTTTCTTACTTTACTTCTTCACTTTTCAAAATACTTATTACTTCTCAAAGCATACTCCTTAAAACTGAAACTCTATCTTCTCAGCTTACTTTACTTCTTCACTTTTCAAAATACTTATTACTTCTCAAAGCATACTCCTTAAAACTGAAATTCTATCTTCTCAGCTTACTTTACTTCTTCACTTTTCAAAATACTTATTACTTCTCAAAGCATACTCCTTAAAACTGAAACTCTATCTTCTTTTCTTACTTTACTTCTTCACTTTTCAAAATACTTATTACTTCTCAAAGCATACTCCTTAAAACTGAAACTCTATCTTCTTTTCTTACTTTACTTCTTCACTTTTCAAAATACTTATTACTTCTCAAAGCATACTCCTTAAAACTGAAACTCTATCTTCTTTTCTTACTTTACTTCTTCACTTTTCAAAATACTTATTACTTCTCAAAGCATACTCCTTAAAACTGAAACTCTATCTTTCAGCTTACTTAATTTCTTCACTTTAAGAAATACTTATTACTTCTAAAAGCATACTCCTTAAAACTGAAATCCATCTTCTTTTCTTACTTTACTTCTTCACTTTTCAAAATACTTATTACTTCTCAAAGCATACTCCTTAAAACTGAAATTCCATCTTCTTTTCTTACTTTACTTCTTAACTTTTTTAAATACTTATTACTTCTCAAAGCATACTCCTTAAAACTGAAATTCTATCTTCTTTTCTTACTTTACTTCTTCACTTTTCAAAATACTTATTACTTCTCAAAGCATACTCCTTAAAACTGAAATTGTATCTTCTCAGCTTACTTTACTTCTTCAATTTTCTAAATACTTATTACTTCTCAAAGCATACTCCTTAAAACTGAAATTCTATCTTCTCAGCTTACTTTACTTCTTCACTTTTCAAAATACTTATTACTTCTCAAAGCATACTCCTTAAAACTGAAATTCCATCTTCTTTTCTTACTTTACTTCTTCACTTTTCAAAATACTTATTACTTCTCAAAGCATACTCCTTAAAACTGAAATTCTTTCTTCTCAGCTTACTTTACTTCTTCACTTTTCAAAATACTTATTACTTCTCAAAGCATACTCCTTAAAACTGAAATTCCATCTTCTTTTCTTACTTTACTTCTTCACTTTTCAAAATACTTATTACTTCTCAAAGCATACTCCTTAAAACTGAAATTCCATCTTCTTTTCTTACTTTACTTCTTCACTTTTCAAAATACTTATTACTTCTCAAAGCATACTCCTTAAAACTGAAATTCTATCTTCTTTTCTTACTTTACTTCTTCACTTTTCAAAATACTTATTACTTCTCAAAGCATACTCCTTAAAACTGAAATTCCATCTTCTTTTCTTACTTTACTTCTTCACTTTTCAAAATACTTATTACTTCTCAAAGCATACTCCTTAAAACTGAAATTCAATTTTCTTTTCTTACTTTACTTCTTCACTTTTCAAAATACTTATTACTTCTCAAAGCATACTCCTTAAAACTGAAATTCTATCTTCTTTTCTTACTTTACTTCTTCACTTTAAGAAATACTTATTACTTCTCAAAGCATACTCCTTAAAACTGAAATTCTATCTTCTTTTCTTACTTAATTTCTTCACTTTAAGAAATACTTATTACTTCTCAAAGCATACTCCTTAAAACTGAAACTCTATCTTTCAGCTTACTTAATTTCTTCACTTTTCAAAATACTTATTACTTCTCAAAGCATACTCCTTAAAACTGAAATTCAATTTTCTTTTCTTACTTTACTTCTTCACTTTTCAAAATACTTATTACTTCTCAAAGCATACTCCTTAAAACTGAAACTCTATCTTCTCAGCTTACTTTACTTCTTCACTTTTCAAAATACTTATTACTTCTCAAAGCATACTCCTTAAAACTGAAATTCTATCTTCTCAGCTTACTTTACTTCTTCACTTTTCAAAATACTTATTACTTCTCAAAGCATACTCCTTAAAACTGAAATTCCATCTTCTTTTCTTACTTTACTTCTTAACTTTTTTAAATACTTATTACTTCTCAAAGCATACTCCTTAAAACTGAAATTCTATCTTCTTTTCTTACTTTACTTCTTCACTTTTTTAAATACTTATTACTTCTCAAAGCATACTCCTTAAAACTGAAATTCTATCTTCTTTTCTTACTTTACTTCTTCACTTTTAGAAATACTTATTACTTCTCAAAGCATACTCCTTAAAACTGAAATTCTATCTTCTTTTCTTACTTTACTTCTTCACTTTTCAAAATACTTATTACTTCTCAAAGCATACTCCTTAAAACTGAATTCCATCATCTCAGCTTACTTTACTTCTTCACTTTTCAAAATACTTATTACTTCTCAAAGCATACTCCTTAAAACTGAAACTCTATCTTCTTTTCTTACTTTACTTCTTCACTTTTCAAAATACTTATTACTTCTCAAAGCATACTCCTTAAAACTGAAATTCTATATTCTCAGCTTACTTTACTTCTTCAATTTTCTAAATACTTATTACTTCTCAAAGCATACTCCTTAAAACTGAAATTCTATCTTCTCAGCTTACTTTACTTCTTCACTTTTCAAAATACTTATTACTTCTCAAAGCATACTCCTTAAAACTGAAATTCCATCTTCTTTTCTTACTTTACTTCTTCACTTTTCAAAATACTTATTACTTCTCAAAGCATACTCCTTAAAACTGAAATTCCATCTTCTTTTCTTACTTTACTTCTTCACTTTTCAAAATACTTATTACTTCTCAAAGCATACTCCTTAAAACTGAAATTCTATCTTCTTTTCTTACTTTACTTCTTCACTTTTCAAAATACTTATTACTTCTCAAAGCATACTCCTTAAAACTGAAATTCCATCTTCTTTTCTTACTTTACTTCTTCACTTTTCAAAATACTTATTACTTCTCAAAGCATACTCCTTAAAACTGAAATTCAATTTTCTTTTCTTACTTTACTTCTTCACTTTTCAAAATACTTATTACTTCTCAAAGCATACTCCTTAAAACTGAAACTCTATCTTCTCAGCTTACTTTACTTCTTCACTTTTCAAAATACTTATTACTTCTCAAAGCATACTCCTTAAAACTGAAATTCTATCTTCTTTTCTTACTTTACTTCTTCACTTTTCAAAATACTTATTACTTCTCAAAGCATACTCCTTAAAACTGAAATTCCATCTTCTTTTCTTACTTTACTTCTTCACTTTTCAAAATACTTATTACTTCTCAAAGCATACTCCTTAAAACTGAAATTCCATCTTCTTTTCTTACTTTACTTCTTCACTTTTCAAAATACTTATTACTTCTCAAAGCATACTCCTTAAAACTGAAATTCCATCTTCTTTTCTTACTTTACTTCTTAACTTTTTTAAATACTTATTACTTCTCAAAGCATACTCCTTAAAACTGAAATTCTATCGTCTTTTCTTACTTTACTTCTTCACTTTTCAAAATACTTATTACTTCTCAAAGCATACTCCTTAAAACTGAAATTCTATCTTCTTTTCTTACTTTACTTCTTCACTTTTCAAAATACTTATTACTTCTCAAAGCATACTCCTTAAAACTGAAATTCCATCTTCTTTTCTTACTTTACTTCTTCACTTTTCAAAATACTTATTACTTCTCAAAGCATACTCCTTAAAACTGAATTCCATCTTCTTTTCTTACTTTACTTCTTCAATTTTCAAAATACTTATTACTTCTCAAAGCATACTCCTTAAAACTGAAATTCTATCTTCTTTTCTTACTTTACTTCTTCACTTTTCAAAATACTTATTACTTCTCAAAGCATACTCCTTAAAACTGAAATTCTATCTTCTTTTCTTACTTTACTTCTTCACTTTTCAAAATACTTATTACTTCTCAAAGCATACTCCTTAAAACTGAAACTCTATCTTTCAGCTTACTTAATTTCTTCACTTTTCAAAATACTTATTACTTCTCAAAGCATACTCCTTAAAACTGAAATTCAATTTTCTTTTCTTACTTTACTTCTTCACTTTTCAAAATACTTATTACTTCTCAAAGCATACTCCTTAAAACTGAAATTCTATCTTCTTTTCTTACTTTACTTCTTCACTTGACTTTTAAAATTAACTACTTACTCTTTATAACTCAAATCTTATCAAAGTTCAACACTTAAAAACTGAACTTACTCTTCTTTTCTTACTTTTCTTCTTCTCTTTTCTTAGAAATCGTATTTAATCTTTTCAAATTTCACTTATTTCTTAGCTTAAAATTATTTTATTTATCGCCAGTTTTTTTTTTTTTTCTTCTTACTTATTTTATTTCTTCACATGTTTTTATTTTAACTGCTATTTTGTTTATATTATTTTACTTTTTTATTTTTTTCCTAATCAAATTTCTCATGAAATATTAACTTCAATTTTTTTTTTACTTTTCTTAGATTTTTAAATTTTTTTTTCGTACTTTCTGTTCAGTTTTTTTATTTTTCGTTGCTTTTTAAAAAGTTATTTTTTTTATTTTTTTCTTTCTTTATTAAATGCAATTTATTTTATTTTTATTTGTTTTACGAAAAGACTTTTTATTTCTATACATCAAATTACTTTATTTCTTTTTATTTTACAAACTTTTTTTTTTATTTGTCAGAATTTTTTCTTTTTAAATATGTAAATCTCAGGAATCGTATTTTTAGGAATTTTTTTCTCCATTTCAAATCTTAGTTAATTTTTATTTTATTAATGTTACTTTTTTTTCATTTTTCAAAGTTTTGTTTTTTTTATTCGTTTTCGAAAGCTATAAATAACATAGATTAGTTTATTTATTTTTATTTATTTAATTTTTATTTTATATTTGTCCATTACTTGTTTACTATTTTTTCAATTTGTTTTATACCCAGAATCTTTTCATGTTTTTTTTCCGTCACAAATTTCATGTTGTGCAAAACTCTTACGTCAAAATGGCATTTTCACTTCAATTATTTTTAAAATATTTTTGTTTCTTTCAAATATCTTTTCATGCAATAAGCGAATAAAAATTCGTTTTTAAAGCTCTTGTTTAAAATTATTTTAAAGTTTATTCCTTCTAAGAAAATTCTTGTAGTATAAAAAGTTTAGCAAAAAACATAATAATATTTTTCACGATTTATAGCTGAACATTATCTTTTTTCTTCTTTTATTAACTCTAAAAATTAAAAATCTTTAAAAACTTTCATTACCCAAAATAAAAAAAGTTATCACGAGCCAATTCAAATAAAATTTACACAACCCAAAATCAAAACATTTCGAAACCAAAATCGAAAATTTTATCTGCAATTTTTTTATTCCCGATTTTTCTCTAAACCCTTTTATATTTTGAAACTTTTTTTGAAAATTTATTCTTTTCTGACCTTTATCAATCCCGATTTCCTCCAGTTTGTTCCGTCCCAGATCCTCCCTATAGTATAAAACGTTGAGCAAAAAAAGGCTTTCACACTTTTTGCAATTTTTAATACATCTTTATTACTTTCAGATTCCAAAATACATTTAAAATATATAAACGCTCTATTTCAAAATTTTTTAGTTTGTTCCGTCCGAAAAAAGTCTTGCAGTGTAAAAAGCTGAGCAAAAAAACAAAATTAAATTTTTCACGATTTAATGCTTTAAGTACTCTTATTCACCTTTCATTTAGCTCTAAAAATCAAAAAAAATACCAAAACCCAATTCTCAAAATTTTTTCACGTACCAAAATTGAAAATTTTTAAATCAAAAAAACAAAAGCTTGCAAAACCAAAATAAAAAGTTTTAAAATCCAATATCAAAATTTTAAACACAAAAATCAAAAATCAAAAATCAAAAATCAAAAATCAAAAATCAAAAATCAAAAATCAAAAATCAAAAATCAAAAATCAAAAATCAAAAATCAAAAATCAAAAATCAAAAATCAAAAATCAAAAATCAAAAATCAAAAATCAAAAGTTTTGAAAACCAATATCAAAAAAAATCAAAACCAAAATCAAAAAAAATAGTCACAAATTTTTTTATTCCCATTTTTTTCAAAATCCTTTTTTTATTTTAAAATTTTTTATCAAAAAATTTATTCCTTTCTGACCCTCTACTTATCCCGAAATCCCCCAGCTTGTTCCGTCCCAACTCAGCCCTATAGTGTAAAACGCTGAGCAAAAAAAGGCTTTCACACTTTTTGCCATTTTTAGGCTTCTACCTTATGAAAATTTAATCTGCTGCCCTTTCATTATTTACTACACTAAATTTTTCCTATCGTAAAAAAAATACTTCAACTTAAAAATAATAAAATGATATTATAACAAACGTAACTAAATTTTATACAAAACAAATTGCAACAACACATAACTCAAAAAAAAATATATACTAAAAAATTAAAAAAAATTTTTGACTCTAGTACATACTCCAAAATTTTTTTCTAACACTTGAAAATTTGGAATTTTTTATCTCTAGTACACACCTCAAAAAATTTTCCTGACACTTTAAAATTTGTTTTTTTTTTTAACTATAGTACATAACTCAAAAAATTTTCTAGCAACGGAAAAATTAGAATTTTTTTGCTAGTGCATACCTCTAAAAATTTTTCTAACACTAGAAAATTTAGAAATTTTCAGCTGAGTATATACCTCAAAAAATTTTTCAAACACTAGAAAATTTAAAGCATTTTTTAAGTTTGATTTTATTTTTTTAGTAATACTTACTTAAGAAAAAAAATTAAAACTTTTTAACTTTGCCTTTGCTAAAAAAAAAAATAAAACTATTATTAATGAAACCTACTAAGTTCAGAAAAAAACTTAGAGAAATTTCTGAACTTTACAAATCTTTTTTACTTGTAATAATAAGAAGAAAAAGAAGGAGAATGTACTCAATAAGAATAAAGACTTAACAATTTTAAATTCTTAAATGTAATAAAATTAAATAGTTTAACTTCATATAACTCACTTGATGTATCTCTACTTGTCCTCCACACTCATTGTAGTATTAGCCATTACACAGTTCTAAAATCTTAATCCATAGTCAGCATATACTTTGTTTCAGTCAGTCTAAATAATTTATAGCTGCTAGAATTGAACTTACCTGTTATTAGCTAGTTGTTTGTTCTCCATTCAATAATCTTCCTATATTTCATCTTCGAATGACGTAATCTTTTGATTAAGTAGTGTAAATACTTGCATTACTAGATACCAACCAATTGTTATCCTTAGATAATGATAAACTTCCTGCATAGTCCAAATTGTTTAAGACACAGACACACTAAGAAGTAGATACGTTTCATATTCTTATTGTCTTGTCCTTAGATCCAGATAAGATATATTTGTTGTTGATCGAGAATATTACCGATAAGACATAAGATGTATGCCCAGATAAAACCTTTATACATTACTATGTCTTAGAGTTCCATAGTCTCACCGTATAATCTTAACTTCCCGATACGATGAACTCTGAATCACTGGATATAGCCACAGCATATACATAACCTGTGTGACCATTCATGGTCTTACAGGTACCTGTCTTGACGTCCCATAGTCTCACCGTATAATCATAACTTCCCGATACGATGAACTCTGAATCACTCGATATAGCCACAGCATATACAGAACTAGTGTGACCACTCATGGTCTTACAGGTACCTGTCTTGACGTCCCATAGTCTCACCGTCTAATCATCACTTCCCGATACGATGAACTCTGAATCACTGGATATAGCCACAGCATATACATAACTAGTGTGACCACTCATGGTCTTACTGGTACCTGTCTTGACGTCCCATAGTCTCACCGTAGAATCCTAACTTCCCGATACGATGAACTCTGAATCACTGGATATAGCCACAGCATATACATAACTAGTGTGACCATTCATGGTCTTACTGGTACCTGTCTTGACGTCCCATAGTCTCACCGTATAATCTTAACTTCCCGATACAATAAACTCATTGTTTGGTGAGATGGCAACTGAAGTGACAGCTGCTGTATGTCCAGTGTATATGTGTGGGTGTTCAGAAGTTATTTAGGTTAGATTGGCGTTGGAGAGGTCACAGTTTATGAATTTTGTGTTGTAAAGGTTTGCGGACGTTAGTTTGGAATTGGCAAAGTTACAATTGGTGAAGGTGGCTTCAGATAGCTCAGCGTTAGATAAGTCGATATTTTAGAAATTTAGTTAAGTGAATTAGTAATTAATGCAATTTAAGATAATTTAAGTATTAGCTTCTACTTAAGATAGTTCTTATTACGATTTACATGTCTGTATAATTTAATTTAACTTGTCTTGCAATTATTTGTCGGTTAATTATGGTAACTTTAACAATACTTGAGCTTAATCAATTAATCCTGGCTTGTTTAATGGATTATATTTCAGCGTTGCTATATTGAAATTCTCATCTTTAATCTGGTTTAAAAACTTCTTTAAATTTTCGAAAGTTAGATTTGAGAAATCATATATTATATACTTGAGTAAGTTTTATTGTTCATTACATACTTAAATTAATTAGCTTTCATTCTTAAGCTCATTTATAAGATTCACTACTCTTTACTCTATAACTTAGACTAACTCTCTTGCTTCAATAATTTATTTCTCTTTTTATGAAATATCTAGCTTAACTAAAACATCTTTAACTTGAACTTATTAGGTTCGTTATTATTAATCTATTACTTAATCTTAATTTTGGTACTGAATATTTTAAGATTCTTAAATAAGTTTTTGTTCCTTGATTTAAACGTTTGCCTAACCTCTTTAGTTATTTACATGCTTTTCTACTTGACTAAGACCACTTACTACTTTGAATTGTTTGAAAAACTTATCAACTAACTACTCTGCCTTCTTCAAAGTTAAGTATTTTCCTTTTGCGTTTTCTTTTAAATAGCTGAATAGATTGAATTGACATGTTTAGATATTATTTCTTAAAGTTTAAATGTCCATTGGCTATCTCTAATCTCTCTTTAACTAAGCTATTTCATTCAGAATTTACTGGAATTATTCTTAAGATTAATTACTTTGTCTTTAATTTCCTTATTACTATTCCATTCTTTGCGCTTAAAATTATTAAATTTCATTTGAGTCTTTAAGCTAAGATAAACGCTATAATAGATTTTTGATTTTACTATTACTAAGAGAAAACGATTCTATTAAAGATTTAAATATTTCCTGAACTGACAACGACTGGATATGCTTCATAAACTATGAACTTTCCGAAATAACTTCTCTCACCATAAGTTAGTAATTTTATTTCTAAGAATATTAATCTTGTAACCATTTGAACTACTCATTGATTTGCACTTAATCAATTAATTCATTTTACTGTATTGGTATGTTTTATTGAACTGGCTCTTAAACTACATGTCCTTGTAACTAGTCAGGATTGATGTTAAAAACTTAGTTATGTAAGACGCATTCAATTTTTTTTATAAGTCGAAACACTGTCTTAAAACACTTCAAACATGAAATGCAACCACATGGTAATTGCTTAGACACTCGCTTGTCTTAATCAAATTACTCTTCACAGTTTGGACATTGATTGCTATCCATTTATAAATATTAAAAAACAATTTAGTATATAGAAACTAATTATATTGAAATAAAAATTGATAAATTATTTTTATTATTTAAAAAAAATAAAAAAAATAAAAAAAATAAAAAAAATAAAAAAAATAAAAAAAATAAAAAAAATAAAAAAAATAAAAAAAATAAAAAAAATAAAAAAAATAAAAAAAATAAAAAAAATAAAAAAAATAAAAAAAATAAAAAAAATAAAAAAAATAAAAAAAATAAAAAAAATAAAAAAAATAAAAAAAATAAAAAAAATAAAAAAAATAAAAAAAATAAAAAAAATAAAAAAAATAAAAAAAATAAAAAAAATAAAAAAAATAAAAAAAATAAAAAAAATAAAAAAAATAAAAAAAATAAAAAAAATAAAAAAAATAAAAAAAAAAAAATAAAGCTAAATAAATTTTTTTATAGAATGCGAAGCATTTCTTTTACGCGCAGCACTTTTATAAACAATATTTCATATTAAGAAAAATGTTTACATGTTTCTTGTTATAATTTTATTAACCCAATGAGATATGTAACCTTAAATAAATGGGAAATATTCTTATTTAAGATGAATTTCGACTCTTAACTTAAATGCACTTGTCTTTTTGAAAAAGAATAGTTATTAAATCGTCAGTAGGCCCTTCATGTGAATGTTAATACTGCTGACGAGAATTCTTAAGAAATTTAGCAATATCTCTTCCTAACTTGTTCACACTTTCCTGTAGTAACAATTTATTGTGAGTGATTACTTGCAATGTAGTATACACTACACCAAAATTTTAATGGTTCTCCAGACAACAGCCGACATCCGTTTTTTTAATATAAAGATGATTATAGAAATTTAACAAATTATAACTATCAACAAAAACATATTATAAATCGATTAATCTATAAAAATAATATTTGAAATATTCGATGAGAAATGTTTAAAATAAATAATATAAATTAAACAAAAAATGTAGGCTAAAATCAAAAACATCTTTTATAAAACACCTATATTATAATAATAAGTATGAAAATACTATACTTATAACCACGTTATCTTTAAAAAAATAATATTCTTATTAAACTTAACAATAACTTCCCAATGAACCAGAAAAAAACATGAAATGCTTCTTAAAAATTCGAAACTTTAATATTATAGAATAAGCTAAAATATAAAAAACAACCAAATGCAACGAGAAGTCTAAGAAATTACAACTGAAAAAAAAGTATAAATAAAAACAGATAGTTTAATTCATGTTTAACCTAAATTAAGAATTTATAAAGACTAATAACTGACTAAATAAAATAAAATCGAGATATTAACTATTAAAATTTAAATAGGGTGGAAAGCCCTTTCCTTCGGATGTTACTTGGAGGCCCAGCAAGGCAAATAAAAACTAAGCGCAGACGGAGGATAAATCGGAGAAAGAGAAATCAATGACAAGAGAAAGAAGATGTGATAAGCTGGAGAACTCTGAATGCCAGGAGAAAACTTTCTTCATCATAGGTCGGGGAAATGTACCCGTAATCGCATATTGCATCCTATGTTTTGGAAGGAAAAATTACAGGGACTGCAGGAAGAGAAAACAGGGACAGAGAGACATAAATTTTTTTCGACATTAAAAAAAATTAATTTATAGAGATGCTCACCAACGAGAGTGCTACGTGCTCTATAATTAACATTTTTTTTTTAATTTAAATAAATAAAACTTTACTCTCATTAAAGAAAATTAAATGCTTTTTGAAGCACTTCATAAGATCAGAATAACAACACTTAAAACATGTAAACAAATCAGATAGAAATTAATATAAGACCACAAAAAAATAGAAAATAAGCAAAAATTATAAACTCAAATGGTTATTTTTTAAATTAAATTAAAAATAATATAGTTTGCTTAATAGCTTTGAAGTTTTATAACTCAAATGGTTATAATAGAGAAAAAACAAAAATAATGATGATTGAAAAAGGAAATTATCAGAAATCTTAAAAGAAAAAGAAATAAACAATAAAAAATAAAGCTGTTTTAGAGGATAAAGGCATATAAATCGACAACGTGAGAAAGTTATAAATGAAAATTAAAAAAAATAGTCGAAGTTTAAAAGTAATCTTTAAAAAAAACCATTTAGAAATGAATAATCGATAAAAGATCTAAAAATCAAAAAAATTTAAATCAAAAAACTATAAATGTTGAAGAAAGAGTTTATGAATGAATTAACCAATCAATTAATTTACGTGTTTTCACCATTGATATTTTGACCACAAATTAAGAGAAAATCAAAAGTAAGAGTATTCTTGGAAATTATCTTATCAGACCAGAATCTTCTAAATTTTCTTCCAATAGATTCATTATATCCTGATCTGAATAGTTAGAGTCAATCTCCATCATTAGGTCTTTTTAAAACAGTAGAATTCTATTTCCATCAATTACTTTTCCAACTCTTTCATTTGTCTTTAGATAGTTAAGCTATCTGTTAGTTTTTTCTGAGGATATCGCAAGTTCCTTTCTACATTTTCTTAGAATTGTTATAAAGTTGCTAAATCATATTTTTATTTTTGTCCTCTTGATAAATTATTATAAATTCAAATATGCTCGTTGGATCCTGCTCTGTAGTTTTTACTCATTTTTTTCTAATAAGGAAGAATTTTTTAAATAAAACCCGTTTTTTTTTCTCTTATATATCTTTCAGAAAATTTTTAATGTGACAATCTATTTCTTCTCTTTTGATTACTTGTAGAGTTCGTATCAGATTTTCGAATTTGTAATTTTCTCACACTATTTCTTCAAGCCTGAGTTTAAGAAGGCTTATTTTTATTAGTTATTACTGATAATTACGTTCGTGATATTTTCTATTAACTATTCTCTTTCTTCTTTGTATTATCTGCAATCTTCTATTATACGGATCTCATCTTCCTTTCTATAATTGCAGAATTAGCATGCTTCACTCTCTATTAGATTTCTTTCTTTCATTGCTTATGCTGCTCCATTACATTTGGCCCGAAGCCTAAATAAGTATCATATTTCCTGTTTTCTTGTTTGTTGAATCTTAGATAGTTTGGTATTACTTGTATGAATTGTTCAATTAATTCACTCTAATTTTTTGCAGGTGATCATATTCTACATTCGTGTAATGGAATTTACTTCATTATGGAACTTTATCGCTTTTTATTATTAATTTTTCATCTATTCCTTTTCATTTTTCTTGTATTATTATTTCGTCATTGAACTGTAGTGCCTCCATTACCTTCCTTGAGTTATGTTTCAAATATATAGTTATTCCTCTTTGTTAATTGACATATTCATCCATCCAATGTTGATTCTTAGCTTAGGAACAATTTTCTTCTGAACATTATCATACGTTATCACATGTAATTTTGTAGTTTAAGGAAAATCAGTTCATTCTCTAGGATTTCGTTTTATGCTCTAAAAGGTCCATCTACTACAGCTCTTAATGATATAAGCTGCATGATTTCCAATTTATTAATTAATTAATTGAAATATAATATTTTCAATATTTAAGAACAGTGAGACATAGTTGCAATAGATATAGTTTAGACTATAAATATTACAAATATGTTGAAAGATAAAAGTTTATAAATTTCAATCAGTTTCTTCTTGTTCTTTCTCTATCATATATTTTTATTTATTTTCTTGATTAAATTTTTCTTTTTTTCCTCTAGAAACTCTTCTAACAACTCATCTTGTAGTTTAAACATTTCAAGACGCTTTTTGAGTAATTTTAAATTAAAATTTTTGATTAATTTGTCTATTTTAGGAATTTGATTTTTTGAAAGATGTTTGCTTATATAGTTTTAGTCATAAAGAATTAGTTTCTTTTTGTCTTTTTCTTTAAGAGCTTTATGAATTTCGAATTCATCAATAATATCTGCATTTTATTAGCAATAAAAAATATGATCAGTTTCATCAAAGTCTTAGCCATATAAGCAAATAATGCTATATCTAACGTTAAGGTAGCGATTACTGAGTTCTTATTGAAAATTATAAGAAAAATTTCTTAGTTTATAGATGGAAATAGTCTCTCTAATATAGCTTTTATTATATTTAGTGTAAGTTATTTCAGGAAATACACTCTAATTATTTTCTATTTAGTCTATAATTCTTTTTGCTGTTGGCATAAGTGTATTTATAGAGAGACATTCCATTAAGAATTTATGTTTTATTTTTTATTCCGTGAGTTTATAAAAATCCATATTATTCTAAACATGTGACATGTCAAAATTATACAAATCGATACATTTCTTTATATGTTTCTAGTCTGGTAAATTAAATTTAGTGCATTTATCTAATAAAAAAGCAGTGTCTGAGTTAGGATTTTCTTTGCTGTATTATATCAATTTTTAATAAAAGTGCATTAACTTTTGAGTTACCTTATGTGTAAAAGGAAGCCAGTTTAGGTAATAAAGCATGGCTCATTGAATGTGAATTCTTAAGATCTAAACGCTATCTTGAGATAAGTCTTTACGATTTTGCTATCTTGCTTTTTATTCCTCTAATTCCAGAAATAGTAGCTCACGGAGTAATATCACTTCCATATTAAACTTTAGGCAAAATAAAAGTTCTATAAAGAATTTTGAAGCTGAGAGGTGATACTAAAATATATTTAGAAAGTATTACAGTAGTTTTTTAAATAGCTACTCTGTGTTTGGTAGCTACTACTGTACAATGTAATTTGTAATTTTATTTTATTCCTAACTAATATCCTAAATAGTTAATTTCATCTTTTTAAGCAATTGGAATTCCATTGAGCTTTAGAGTAATAGAAGGTTAGCTTTCTTTTTATTGATTTATTTCAAGAATTCTATTACTTCACATTTGGCTACATTAATTGTAAGTTTTACTCAATCAAAACTGTAGATGTAGCTTGTAATACTTTTTAAGCATTTTTCTAGAAAGAGGATATTTGGATTAATTCGTCAGCAAAGGCTCGTACTATAAAAGTTTTAGATAAGATTTGAAATCCTAATTTCTTCTGATTATCTTCTAAATATCTTATAACAATATCATAGTATAAAATTGCAAGTACAGGTGCATGACTACTTCCTTATAATACTTCATTGTTATATTTAATTGTTCTTGTAAGATATCCATAAATTATAAACTTAGCATCAACATTATCATAAAAAGATTCTAGTGCCAATATTTGGTCCAAAGATAGCCTAAGTCTTCTAAGATGATCAAAAAGTAATTTCCTAGATATGCTATCAAACATTTTTTCTACATCTATTAAAGTAGCAATTAATTACTTTTTATGAGATCATCTGCGATGCAAGTCTATAATTTACTAAATAGTTCAAATTTGCTAAGTAGTGGAGCGTTTACGAATAAATCCAAATTAGGCTGGATGTAAAATGTTTCGTTCATAAATATAATGTTAAAATCTTTATGTTAGTGCTTTATCATAAATTTTAAGTAGACAGTTCAATAAAGCGATAGGTCGTCAATTACATCAATTATTTTTGTTTCCCTTTTTGAAAATCGGAAGAATGTTTATTTTTTTCATTGCATTAGGTATTTTAAATGTTCTAAGCATGTTATTAATGAAACTTGAAATAATTTAATGCAAATCTTAACCTCCATATTTAATAATCTCAGCTTTTAGACCTTCATTACCTGTAGCTTTATTATTTACAAGCTAAGATATATTTTTTTTAATTTCAAATCACGTAAAAAGAGGCATATTTTATAAATGACTTAATTCCTAATTTAAGATAAAATATTTATTTCTAAATATTCCATCTATTTTTTTATTTGAGAAGTAAAAATCGATCTTACTTATTTTAGAATGTTTATCAAAAACGTTAATTTCCCAATTTTCAAATTGCTGTTGTTAGTTAAAGTTAAAATTCATCTAATTACGAATTTTTGGGTTTATTAGTCTCTTAGCATATTTAAACATTATTTAAGCATTATTTTTAAGATCTTTATGTTTTTCCTTAGCTCTTTATTTTTTTCATTTCCAAAATTTGTGAAGATAATGCTTAAAAGATTAAATTTTAAGCTAGTAAAATTAAGTAACTTCTTAATTATGACGTCCATACAAAGCTAATGCGTTCTAATATGCAATATTATCCTTTTTGCTTGAACAAATAACGTAGCTAAGTAACTTGGCAATTGATAATAGTTTTTCTTTAATTTTAAGATCCAAACACAATCTCAGCATCATAACTAATAAGATCGCAGATGAATTGATACTAATTTTCAACATCTTTTTAATAAAGTTACTAGAATTGATAAAATTATCCCAAAAATAGTTTAATAATAGTTTATCGTGTTCAGATCCTATAATTTAAAAATTTTAAAGAGTAATCGTTATTGTTAATCTTATTCACTTCTTTTTAAATTATAGTTTAATGTAATACTTAGTAGAAAATGATCAGTATGCAAACCCGAATCTTGGATAACTTTATAGTCAACAAAATCATCGGAATTTAAATGTTAAGTTGCCAAGAAGTAGTCATTACAATATCATTAATTATTCACTCTATGAATAGATGTGTTGGACTCATAATCATTTAAAATTATTAATTTATTTGCTTCTATAAAGTCTAGTAATCTTTAAGTATTATTATTGATTTGTGATGAATTATTACCATAGTTAGGAAGTAAGGCATTAAAGTCGCCACAAAGTATAATAGGGTTCTGGTCGCTATTATTTATTATATTATAAAATTTCCAACTCTCACGCTTATAAAATGTCCAGGAAGATTTGATGAATCTAATTAATTTTAACAAGAATCAAGTTACTTTTTTACTAATAGACATACTCCACCTGCACGAGTATTTGCGTTTTAGTAATAGGTACGATATTGATCTATAACAGTTGGGCAATATGTTTATTACGTTCATGTTTCATTTATTTAAAAAATGTCAATCTCATTATCAAGGGTGAATTATTATATTATTATAATGCCATCTGTTTACTAGCTATTGAGTTGATATTTACATGTCCTATTTTTATTTTCTTAGATTCTTGCGCTTCACCAGGGAGTCCTCCCTAATATATGCAATCATATTTAGTCCCTTATGAATCTCTTTAAATATGTACCAGTTCTTTTTTATACTCAGGGTGCTGGTAAAAATATTAGATCAAAATGTAAATTACTTAAATCGAATAAGATTCTAGAAGTTTATTTTCTATTTTAATATCATTTTAGGTATTATCTTCAGTGCCTTAAGTTAATTCTTTTTTAATTGTTATATACCTTACTTGAACATTGCTCATTTAAAATTAGTCCCTCCTTCACGAACCTTGCTTGATAAAGTTTTAGAGTTGAGGAGATTAAAAATTTTATTATAAATAGATAAATTGGATTATAGAGCACGTAGCACACTCGTAGGTGCGCAGCTCTTTAAATTAATTTTATTTAATGTCGAAAAAAAATTTTATGTCTCTCTGTCCTTGTTTTCTCTTCCTGCAGTACCTGTAATTTTTCCTTCCAAAGCATAGGAGGCAATATGCGATTACGGGTACATTTCCCCGACCTATGACGAAGAAAGTTTTCTCCTGGCATTCAGAGTTCTTCTCTTGCTACATCGTTTTTCTCTTGTCATTGATTTCTCTTCCTCCAATTTATCCTCCGTCCGCGCTCATTTTTTAGTTGCCTTACTGGGCCCCCAAGCAGCATCCGAAGGAAAGGGCTTTCCACCCTATTTAAATTATATATATTATAATAATTTAAAATATGGACGGTGAGTCTTAAGCTAGTCTCTAGCTTGAGACTCGATATCAGAAAAAGCGAGTCTTATTCTGTATTCCGCGCCTCGAAAGCTCTCCTATTCACTATGCCGTCAACTTGGATAGTAGCTTGGTGGAAAGCAAGGTATAGCTGAGGCAAAAATAAACTAAGATTTTTAACTATAGAAGATACTCAAGACAAATTTTTGTACTAGAATGAGAATTCCTTAAGAATTTCAACTCCGGCCTTAGACAGAGTCACAAGAATAGAGAGAAGAAGGTTTCACATTTGTGAATTAAAACAAGCAGAAAAGAATATCAAGACAATATTATTAAAACATTAATCCGTGGATAGCCTATAATGGCAGACCCACGTTAATTAATTTATTTATTTATTTATCGTATTATCTGTTCACTTTCACTTTCATTTTTACATTTAATATTGCGTTTAGCTGGAGGAATTTAAATTCCATCTTTTCCATGTTTTCTTTTGCAAGGATTTGATTATTTAATAATAGTGCGATTCTAGTTTTCAATATAATTAATGTTTGTTTAGCTCATTTAATCTTTTTATCAAGGCTTGGTTTTTAGATCAAATAATTCTTTCATTAATTACTTATTAATTTCTTATTATTTTCTTAAGTTTTACTCAAACTTTTAATTGTTACAAATTAAGTTAAATATTTAGCTAATGATAGAATTACTGGAGCTTTATATAATTCTCATCAAGCAAGCTTGTCTAGCAAAATTGATTATGTTATTCAATTTTTATTGTACTAGATGAAGCATTTGAACATTAAACTTTAACTTATATTTTTTTATCCTAACTTATATTGTCTGTTTAAGTTTGACTAGTTTTATGTGAATTTACTTCCGTTTAAGTTTGCATTTCAACTTGAATTATTTTTTGTATTTTAACTGATAAGTGTAAATGATTGTATTATTTTCTAATTCTCTTTGTTTTTATATTATCATATCTTAAATGATATTTTATTTTCATGGTAAATCTGTTTTATACATCATATATTACTTATTTCCATTTTAATATTGCTTTTCTAATTCTTTACTCAAATATAAAATTTAATTCTTTAGCATTAAACACTAATCAGTAGATTATTTATTTAAATATTAGTAATTTTATAATTAAGCTTCAGTGCTTATTTTTTATTAATAAGCTTCTTAAAGTTCTTGTTAGATATGCTTTAATGCTTATTCTTACTATTTATATAATTCAATTTAAACTTGCAGGAAGTTTATTTATTTATGGGTTAGTATATCACTATATTATAAATTTTTTGTGTTTATTTATGACTTTTAACTAGTTCTGTTTAAGTAAATTATTCATTACTAAGAGTTTATTCAATATATTTCTTTATTTCATCTGTTTAAATTAACTCTTCTTTTGAGCTATCATAATTTGTTTATATTGATTATTCATTTCTTGCAGAAATGTTTATACCAGTCTAGACAATTTAATTAATAAGGAAAATTCAGGAATTTATTTAAACTTCTTTATCTAAAATTATATTTAATTTGTTGCAAAATTTAACTGCTTAGACCTTATTTTTAATTATTATTACTCTTATAGATCTAACATTAGCATCTAATTTTCATTTTTGATTTCCTTGATTTTTTTAGTAATTTTATTTATATAAGTCTTATACTATTCAAAGGTTGCTCCATAAGAACTTTTCATGACTTAAATATTTTGATTATTTTATGTAAAAATAGTGTTTAGTTTTTCTAAAGAATTGTTATTATATATAAAAAAATATAAAATGTATGTCGGCCGCGTCAGACAAATTAGTAAGTAATCTGGTGCAGAGTATATTGCATTGCGAGTAATCTCACACTAGATACCACCACGGGGAATGGTGGATAAACTCCGTTGAGACATACCTAACTTACCCCGAGGGTTCTCTCTAGCAGTATGAAAGTTTGACTGACGGGCCTTCTAAATACCGACTTAATAACTATCTCTTATTTGGATCTTATTCAAGAAGACTGAAGCATTTGACTCAAGATTTTAGAATAAATTTTAATAAGAAGATTCCCCATTTGGAGAAGCTGACATGACTCATCGGACCTCTAGAATTTTAACAAGAAACATTAGAACATTTTTCTTAATATTAAATATTAATATTGAAAGAGCTGCGCGCCAATGAGGTGCTACGCACTCTATAATAATTTTATTTATTTATTTATCTGTTAATTTTTATATTTTAATCTTGAGTTCTTTTACTTAATTTAGAAGTATTTCATTTTATTTTTCAACTTAAAGAGTATCTTAAATATTCATAATATTATTTACTGCTTTCAACTGATTAGAGGATGAATTATCAAAAGTATCTTACTATAGAGGATACTTTTGATACGAGTGTTGAGACTGAGGTACCAATCTAGTTTTTTTTTATCTATAAATATATTTTTGAATCTTTAGAATTCTTGTTAGTTAATTTCCAGTTCTTAAGGAATTTCGAAGTAATTTTAACGGAATTCTAAGGATCTTGTTAACTGGAGATTAACTACAACTATTTAGTAAAGCTCTTAACAAGTTTATAATAGACTTTACGGATTTGAGTTGAAATGAATCAGGATCAATTTTTAGAAAGTAGTCGAGCATCTGCCTATGCTCATTTAATTGTATGACAGCTTCTTTATTTTTAGGTAAAGAAGAGTCGTCAATATTTTAATCCCGCGATACTTAGAAATCATTCATTTTTTATATTTCCAATTTATTGAAAGAGTTATTTCCTATAACTTCCTCAATGACTGGAATACACTCGCTTCCATAACCAAATGTTTGATTTATATAGAATTTTATTATCATAGATGCATTATATGAAGTGATTCTTTTCTAAATTGTTAATTTGCTCGAAATTCATGCTCGGGTTTTCTGGCATTCTTAGATTCTTGACTCCAGATGTTTTTAATATGAAATATTTTTCTTATATCCAATGACCCAAATACTTAAATTCCTTCACTTTCACTATTAATATACCATTTATCGTGATTATCTCTTAATTTTGCCAAGCATTACCATTTCATACCATTCTTTTTGTTTTGTACGCAATTTATAAATTATAGCGTTATGATCATTGTTATAGTATATCATTCATATCATCTAGTTATTCAGGATGAACTAAAGGTACAATATCATCAGCCTATGCTAGAGCAACTAAACATCTTACTTCTGTTCCCTATCCTGCTATAGTCTGTATTGTAATACCAACTTCCTTTTCCTTTAATTCATTCATTAACTAATTTAATTCTATATTGAATAATCTCGGAGGCGCAGACACATCCTTATTTTACTCCGTTTTAAGTTTCAAATTCTTCAGAGATTAGATCATTTATTCTTAATCTTATAATCTCCTCTTTATATGTGTCTGATAGGAATCTTATTATTCCTTCAGGAAAATTCTATATTACTCAGTAATTTTCCTATATCTGATCTAATTACTGAATCAAATGCTTTTCAATATCAATAAAAATGACGATAGTCTCTCGAATGTCATAATAGAGTCATTCAAGTGTTGTTCTCAGATTGAATATTTATTGAAGCATAATTAAACTGCTATAAATCCGTGCAACATCTCATCAACAAATCTTTAAAAGATATAGATTTGATTATTCAATTAGTCATAAATCTATGATTTTAAAAGATGATTAAAGAAATATGGAACGGTAGTTAAAAGATTTCTGTTTTTCTTTTTTTGTTTAGCAATCTAATGTAGGATTCTTTAATCTTTAAAGTTATTTTCCACGATTTAATAAGAAGTTAAATGAAATAACACGTGAATAAAAATTCTCTACTCCGTTTTTGATTACCACTTATGAAATTTGGTGTGGTCACATCTTTTTCTTAGCTCACTTAAAATAAGATTTTTTTTGTCTCATTCGATATTATTATAATAATTTATTTTAAATATATTTTCAAAAGTAAAATACATTTCTTTTTAACTTTTTTAGAAATCAAAATTTTAGTAATCGAACTCGAAATAAGTCAAATAGAAATCTTCGCATGTTGTTAGCTAATAAAAATTAAATTTAAAAAAAAACGTGAAGATGATAAATATAGTAAATGTGAAATAGATCAGCCTTTTTAAAATTTTCCAATATCATTTATAATCCTATTTGAGCTTCTCAAAAATTTAAAAGAATTAACAAAAATATTCTTAAAATTTAAATAATTATAAAAAAAAAAGATTAAAAAAACTTATGAATGGTTTGGTGAGACAATTAATATATTTTTGAAAATATTATGTATCGTAAAAATAAGAATTAATCAGTAAAAATAAATAAACACAAGGTCTTATTGGTTCCTGTCTTGACGTCCCATAGTCTCACCGTCTAATCATAACTTCCCGATACGACGAACTCTGAATCACTGGATATAGCCACAGATAATACTGAATCTGTGTGACCACTCATGGTCTTACAGGTACCTGTCTTGACGTCCCATAGTCTCACCGTATAATCTTAACTTCCCGATACGATGAACTCTGAATCACTGGATATAGCCACAGATAATACTGAATCTGTGTGACCACTCATGGTCTTACAGGTACCTGTCTTGACGTCCCATAGTCTCACCGTATAATCTTGACTTCCCGATACGATGAACTCTGAATCACTGGATATAGCCACAGCATATACATAATGTGTGTGACCACTCATGGTCTTACTGGTACCTGTCTTGACGTCCCATAGTCTCACCGTAGAATCCTAACTTCCCGATACGATGAACTCTGAATCACTGGATATAGCCACAGCATATACATAATGTGTGTGACCACTCATGGTCTTACAGGTACCTGTCTTGACGTCCCATAGTCTCACCGTCTAATCATAACTTCCCGATACGATGAACTCTGAATCACTGGATATAGCCACAGCATATACATAACCTGTGTGACCATTCATGGTCTTACAGGTACCTGTCTTGACGTCCCATAGTCTCACCGTCTAATCTTAACTTCCCGATACGACGAACTCTGAATCACTGGATATAGCCACAGATAATACATAATGTGTGTGACCACTCATGGTCTTACTGGTACCTGTCTTGACGTCCCATAGTCTCACCGTAGAATCCTAACTTCCCGATACGATGAACTCTGAATCACTGGATATAGCCACAGCATATACATAATGTGTGTGACCACTCATGGTCTTACAGGTACCTGTCTTGACGTCCCATAGTCTCACCGTAGAATCCTAACTTCCCGATACGATGAACTCTGAATCACTGGATATAGCCACAGCATATACATGACTAGTGTGACCACTCATGGTCTTACAGGTACCTGTCTTGACGTCCCATAGTCTCACCGTCTAATCATAACTTCCCGATACGATGAACTCTGAATCACTGGATATAGCCACAGCATATACATGACTAGTGTGACCACTCATGGTCTTACAGGTACCTGTCTTGACGTCCCATAGTCTCACCGTAGAATCCTAACTTCCCGATACGATGAACTCTGAATCACTGGATATAGCCACAGCATATACATAATGTGTGTGACCACTCATGGTCTTACAGGTACCTGTCTTGACGTCCCATAGTCTCACCGTCTAATCATAACTTCCCGATACGATGAACTCTGAATCACTGGATATAGCCACAGCATATACATAACCTGTGTGACCATTCATGGTCTTACAGGTACCTGTCTTGACGTCCCATAGTCTCACCGTCTAATCATCACTTCCCGATACGATGAACTCTGAATCACTGGATATAGCCACAGCATATACATAACTAGTGTGACCACTCATGGTCTTACTGGTACCTGTCTTGACGTCCCATAGTCTCACCGTAGAATCCTAACTTCCCGATACGATGAACTCTGAATCACTGGATATAGCCACAGATGATACATAACTAGTGTGACCACTCATGGTCTTACAGGTACCTGTCTTGACGTCCCATAGTCTCACCGTATAATCTTAACTTCCCGATACGATGAACTCTGAATCACTGGATATAGCCACAGCATATACATAATGTGTGTGACCACTCATGGTCTTACAGGTACCTGTCTTGACGTCCCATAGTCTCACCGTAGAATCCTAACTTCCCGATACGATGAACTCTGAATCACTGGATATAGCCACAGCATATACATGACTAGTGTGACCACTCATGGTCTTACAGGTACCTGTCTTGACGTCCCATAGTCTCACCGTCTAATCATAACTTCCCGATACGATGAACTCTGAATCACTGGATATAGCCACAGCATATACATAATGTGTGTGACCACTCATGGTCTTACAGGTACCTGTCTTGACGTCCCATAGTCTCACCGTATAATCTTAACTTCCCGATACGATGAACTCTGAATCACTGGATATAGCCACAGATGATACATGACTAGTGTGACCACTCATGGTCTTACAGGTACCTGTCTTGACGTCCCATAGTCTCACCGTCTAATCATAACTTCCCGATACGATGAACTCTGAATCACTGGATATAGCCACAGCATATACATAACCTGTGTGACCATTCATGGTCTTACTGGTACCTGTCTTGACGTCCCATAGTCTCACCGTCTAATCATAACTTCCCGATACGATGAACTCTGAATCACTGGATATAGCCACAGCATATACATAATGTGTGTGACCACTCATGGTCTTACTGGTACCTGTCTTAACGTCCCATAGTCTCACCGTATAATCATGACTTCCCGATACGATGAACTCTGAATCACTGGATATAGCCACAGATGATACATAACTAGTGTGACCACTCATGGTCTTACAGGTACCTGTCTTGACGTCCCATAGTCTCACCGTCTAATCATAACTTCCCGATACGTTGAACTCTGAATCACTGGATATAGCCACAGCATATACATAATGTGTGTGACCACTCATGGTCTTACTGGTACCTGTCTTGACGTCCCATAGTCTCACCGTAGAATCATAACTTCCCGATACGATGAACTCTGAATCACTGGATATAGCCACAGCATATACATGACTAGTGTGACCACTCATGGTCTTACAGGTACCTGTCTTGACGTCCCATAGTCTCACCGTATAATCATAACTTCCCGATACGTTGAACTCTGAATCACTGGATATAGCCACAGCATATACATAATGTGTGTGACCACTCATGGTCTTACTGGTACCTGTCTTGACGTCCCATAGTCTCACCGTCTAATCTTAACTTCCCGATACGATGAACTCTGAATCACTGGATATAGCCACAGCATATACATAATGTGTGTGACCACTCATGGTCTTACAGGTACCTGTCTTGACGTCCCATAGTCTCACCGTCTAATCATAACTTCCCGATACGATGAACTCTGAATCACTGGATATAGCCACAGCATATACATAACCTGTGTGACCACTCATGGTCTTACAGGTACCTGTCTTGACGTCCCATAGTCTCACCGTCTAATCTTAACTTCCCGATACGACGAACTCTGAATCACTGGATATAGCCACAGATAATACATAATGTGTGTGACCACTCATGGTCTTACTGGTACCTGTCTTGACGTCCCATAGTCTCACCGTAGAATCCTAACTTCCCGATACGATGAACTCTGAATCACTGGATATAGCCACAGATGATACATAACTAGTGTGACCACTCATGGTCTTACAGGTACCTGTCTTGACGTCCCATAGTCTCACCGTATAATCTTAACTTCCCGATACGATGAACTCTGAATCACTGGATATAGCCACAGATAATACTGAATCTGTGTGACCACTCATGGTCTTACAGGTACCTGTCTTGACGTCCCATAGTCTCACCGTCTAATCTTAACTTCCCGATACGATGAACTCTGAATCACTGGATATAGCCACAGCATATACATAATGTGTGTGACCACTCATGGTCTTACAGGTACCTGTCTTGACGTCCCATAGTCTCACCGTCTAATCATCACTTCCCGATACGATGAACTCTGAATCACTGGATATAGCCACAGCATATACATAATGTGTGTGACCACTCATGGTCTTACAGGTACCTGTCTTGACGTCCCATAGTCTCACCGTCTAATCTTAACTTCCCGATACGACGAACTCTGAATCACTGGATATAGCCACAGATAATACATAATGTGTGTGACCACTCATGGTCTTACTGGTACCTGTCTTGACGTCCCATAGTCTCACCGTATAATCTTGACTTCCCGATACGATGAACTCTGAATCACTGGATATAGCCACAGCATATACATAATGTGTGTGACCACTCATGGTCTTACTGGTACCTGTCTTGACGTCCCATAGTCTCACCGTAGAATCCTAACTTCCCGATACGATGAACTCTGAATCACTGGATATAGCCACAGCATATACATAACTAGTGTGACCACTCATGGTCTTACTGGTACCTGTCTTGACGTCCCATAGTCTCACCGTATAATCTTGACTTCCCGATACGATGAACTCTGAATCACTGGATATAGCCACAGCATATACATAATGTGTGTGACCACTCATGGTCTTACTGGTACCTGTCTTGACGTCCCATAGTCTCACCGTAGAATCCTAACTTCCCGATACGATGAACTCTGAATCACTGGATATAGCCACAGCATATACATAATGTGTGTGACCACTCATGGTCTTACAGGTACCTGTCTTGACGTCCCATAGTCTCACCGTCTAATCATAACTTCCCGATACGATGAACTCTGAATCACTGGATATAGCCACAGCATATACATAACCTGTGTGACCATTCATGGTCTTACTGGTACCTGTCTTGACGTCCCATAGTCTCACCGTATAATCATAACTTCCCGATACGATGAACTCTGAATCACTGGATATAGCCACAGCATATACATAACTAGTGTGACCACTCATGGTCTTACTGGTACCTGTCTTGACGTCCCATAGTCTCACCGTAGAATCCTAACTTCCCGATACGATGAACTCTGAATCACTGGATATAGCCACAGCATATACATAATGTGTGTGACCACTCATGGTCTTACAGGTACCTGTCTTGACGTCCCATAGTCTCACCGTCTAATCATAACTTCCCGATACGATGAACTCTGAATCACTGGATATAGCCACAGCATATACATAACCTGTGTGACCATTCATGGTCTTACTGGTACCTGTCTTGATGTCCCATAGTCTCACCGTCTAATCATAACTTCCCGATACGATGAACTCTGAATCACTGGATATAGCCACAGCATATACATAATGTGTGTGACCACTCATGGTCTTACTGGTACCTGTCTTGACGTCCCATAGTCTCACCGTATAATCATGACTTCCCGATACGATGAACTCTGAATCACTGGATATAGCCACAGCATATACATAATGTGTGTGACCACTCATGGTCTTACAGGTACCTGTCTTGACGTCCCATAGTCTCACCGTATAATCTTAACTTCCCGATACGATGAACTCTGAATCACTGGATATAGCCACAGCATATACATAACCTGTGTGACCATTCATGGTCTTACAGGTACCTGTCTTGACGTCCCATAGTCTCACCGTAGAATCATCACTTCCCGATACGATGAACTCTGAATCACTGGATATAGCCACAGCATATACATAACTAGTGTGACCACTCATGGTCTTACTGGTACCTGTCTTGACGTCCCATAGTCTCACCGTATAATCTTAACTTCCCGATACGATGAACTCTGAATCACTGGATATAGCCACAGCATATACATAATGTGTGTGACCACTCATGGTCTTACAGGTACCTGTCTTGACGTCCCATAGTCTCACCGTATAATCTTAACTTCCCGATACGATGAACTCTGAATCACTGGATATAGCCACAGCATATACATAACCTGTGTGACCATTCATGGTCTTACAGGTACCTGTCTTGACGTCCCATAGTCTCACCGTATAATCTTAACTTCCCGATACGACGAACTCTGAATCACTGGATATAGCCACAGCATATACATAATGTGTGTGACCACTCATGGTCTTACAGGTACCTGTCTTGACGTCCCATAGTCTCACCGTCTAATCTTAACTTCCCGATACGATGAACTCTGAATCACTGGATATAGCCACAGCATATACATAATCTGTGTGACCACTCATGGTCTTACAGGTACCTGTCTTGACGTCCCATAGTCTCACCGTATAATCTTAACTTCCCGATACGATGAACTCTGAATCACTGGATATAGCCACAGATAATACTGAATCTGTGTGACCACTCATGGTCTTACAGGTACCTGTCTTGACGTCCCATAGTCTCACCGTATAATCTTGACTTCCCGATACGATGAACTCTGAATCACTGGATATAGCCACAGCATATACATGACTAGTGTGACCACTCATGGTCTTACAGGTACCTGTCTTGACGTCCCATAGTCTCACCGTATAATCTTAACTTCCCGATACGATGAACTCTGAATCACTGGATATAGCCACAGCATATACATAATGTGTGTGACCATTCATGGTCTTACAGGTACCTGTCTTGACGTCCCATAGTCTCACCGTCTAATCATCACTTCCCGATACGATGAACTCTGAATCACTGGATATAGCCACAGCATATACATAACTAGTGTGACCACTCATGGTCTTACAGGTACCTGTCTTGACGTCCCATAGTCTCACCGTATAATCTTGACTTCCCGATACGATGAACTCTGAATCACTGGATATAGCCACAGCATATACATAATGTGTGTGACCACTCATGGTCTTACAGGTACCTGTCTTGACGTCCCATAGTCTCACCGTATAATCTTAACTTCCCGATACGACGAACTCTGAATCACTGGATATAGCCACAGCATATACATAATGTGTGTGACCACTCATGGTCTTACAGGTACCTGTCTTGACGTCCCATAGTCTCACCGTCTAATCATCACTTCCCGATACGATGAACTCTGAATCACTGGATATAGCCACAGCATATACATAATGTGTGTGACCACTCATGGTCTTACAGGTACCTGTCTTGACGTCCCATAGTCTCACCGTCTAATCTTAACTTCCCGATACGACGAACTCTGAATCACTGGATATAGCCACAGATAATACATAATGTGTGTGACCACTCATGGTCTTACTGGTACCTGTCTTGACGTCCCATAGTCTCACCGTATAATCTTGACTTCCCGATACGATGAACTCTGAATCACTGGATATAGCCACAGCATATACATAATGTGTGTGACCACTCATGGTCTTACTGGTACCTGTCTTGACGTCCCATAGTCTCACCGTAGAATCCTAACTTCCCGATACGATGAACTCTGAATCACTGGATATAGCCACAGCATATACATAACTAGTGTGACCACTCATGGTCTTACAGGTACCTGTCTTGACGTCCCATAGTCTCACCGTATAATCTTGACTTCCCGATACGATGAACTCTGAATCACTGGATATAGCCACAGCATATACATAATGTGTGTGACCACTCATGGTCTTACTGGTACCTGTCTTGACGTCCCATAGTCTCACCGTAGAATCCTAACTTCCCGATACGATGAACTCTGAATCACTGGATATAGCCACAGCATATACATAATGTGTGTGACCACTCATGGTCTTACAGGTACCTGTCTTGACGTCCCATAGTCTCACCGTCTAATCATAACTTCCCGATACGATGAACTCTGAATCACTGGATATAGCCACAGCATATACATAACCTGTGTGACCATTCATGGTCTTACTGGTACCTGTCTTGACGTCCCATAGTCTCACCGTATAATCATAACTTCCCGATACGATGAACTCTGAATCACTGGATATAGCCACAGCATATACATAACTAGTGTGACCACTCATGGTCTTACTGGTACCTGTCTTGACGTCCCATAGTCTCACCGTAGAATCCTAACTTCCCGATACGATGAACTCTGAATCACTGGATATAGCCACAGCATATACATAATGTGTGTGACCACTCATGGTCTTACAGGTACCTGTCTTGACGTCCCATAGTCTCACCGTCTAATCATAACTTCCCGATACGATGAACTCTGAATCACTGGATATAGCCACAGCATATACATAACCTGTGTGACCATTCATGGTCTTACTGGTACCTGTCTTGATGTCCCATAGTCTCACCGTCTAATCATAACTTCCCGATACGATGAACTCTGAATCACTGGATATAGCCACAGCATATACATAATGTGTGTGACCACTCATGGTCTTACTGGTACCTGTCTTGACGTCCCATAGTCTCACCGTATAATCATGACTTCCCGATACGATGAACTCTGAATCACTGGATATAGCCACAGCATATACATAATGTGTGTGACCACTCATGGTCTTACAGGTACCTGTCTTGACGTCCCATAGTCTCACCGTATAATCTTAACTTCCCGATACGATGAACTCTGAATCACTGGATATAGCCACAGCATATACATAACCTGTGTGACCATTCATGGTCTTACTGGTACCTGTCTTGACGTCCCATAGTCTCACCGTATAATCTTAACTTCCCGATACGACGAACTCTGAATCACTGGATATAGCCACAGATAATACTGAATCTGTGTGACCACTCATGGTCTTACAGGTACCTGTCTTGACGTCCCATAGTCTCACCGTATAATCTTAACTTCCCGATACGATGAACTCTGAATCACTGGATATAGCCACAGCATATACATAACCTGTGTGACCATTCATGGTCTTACAGGTACCTGTCTTGACGTCCCATAGTCTCACCGTATAATCTTAACTTCCCGATACGACGAACTCTGAATCACTGGATATAGCCACAGCATATACATAATGTGTGTGACCACTCATGGTCTTACAGGTACCTGTCTTGACGTCCCATAGTCTCACCGTAGAATCTTAACTTCCCGATACGATGAACTCTGAATCACTGGATATAGTCACAGATAATACTGAATCTGTGTGACCACTCATGGTCTTACAGGTACCTGTCTTGACGTCCCATAGTCTCACCGTATAATCTTAACTTCCCGATACGATGAACTCTGAATCACTGGATATAGCCACAGATAATACTGAATCTGTGTGACCACTCATGGTCTTACAGGTACCTGTCTTGACGTCCCATAGTCTCACCGTATAATCTTGACTTCCCGATACGATGAACTCTGAATCACTGGATATAGCCACAGCATATACATGACTAGTGTGACCACTCATGGTCTTACAGGTACCTGTCTTGACGTCCCATAGTCTCACCGTATAATCTTAACTTCCCGATACGATGAACTCTGAATCACTGGATATAGCCACAGCATATACATAATGTGTGTGACCATTCATGGTCTTACAGGTACCTGTCTTGACGTCCCATAGTCTCACCGTCTAATCATCACTTCCCGATACGATGAACTCTGAATCACTGGATATAGCCACAGCATATACATAACTAGTGTGACCACTCATGGTCTTACAGGTACCTGTCTTGACGTCCCATAGTCTCACCGTATAATCTTGACTTCCCGATACGATGAACTCTGAATCACTGGATATAGCCACAGCATATACATAATGTGTGTGACCACTCATGGTCTTACAGGTACCTGTCTTGACGTCCCATAGTCTCACCGTATAATCTTAACTTCCCGATACGACGAACTCTGAATCACTGGATATAGCCACAGCATATACATAATGTGTGTGACCACTCATGGTCTTACAGGTACCTGTCTTGACGTCCCATAGTCTCACCGTCTAATCATCACTTCCCGATACGATGAACTCTGAATCACTGGATATAGCCACAGCATATACATAATGTGTGTGACCACTCATGGTCTTACAGGTACCTGTCTTGACGTCCCATAGTCTCACCGTCTAATCTTAACTTCCCGATACGACGAACTCTGAATCACTGGATATAGCCACAGATAATACATAATGTGTGTGACCACTCATGGTCTTACTGGTACCTGTCTTGACGTCCCATAGTCTCACCGTATAATCTTGACTTCCCGATACGATGAACTCTGAATCACTGGATATAGCCACAGCATATACATAATGTGTGTGACCACTCATGGTCTTACTGGTACCTGTCTTGACGTCCCATAGTCTCACCGTAGAATCCTAACTTCCCGATACGATGAACTCTGAATCACTGGATATAGCCACAGCATATACATAACTAGTGTGACCACTCATGGTCTTACTGGTACCTGTCTTGACGTCCCATAGTCTCACCGTATAATCTTGACTTCCCGATACGATGAACTCTGAATCACTGGATATAGCCACAGCATATACATAATGTGTGTGACCACTCATGGTCTTACTGGTACCTGTCTTGACGTCCCATAGTCTCACCGTAGAATCCTAACTTCCCGATACGATGAACTCTGAATCACTGGATATAGCCACAGCATATACATAATGTGTGTGACCACTCATGGTCTTACAGGTACCTGTCTTGACGTCCCATAGTCTCACCGTCTAATCATAACTTCCCGATACGATGAACTCTGAATCACTGGATATAGCCACAGCATATACATAACCTGTGTGACCATTCATGGTCTTACTGGTACCTGTCTTGACGTCCCATAGTCTCACCGTATAATCATAACTTCCCGATACGATGAACTCTGAATCACTGGATATAGCCACAGCATATACATAACTAGTGTGACCACTCATGGTCTTACTGGTACCTGTCTTGACGTCCCATAGTCTCACCGTAGAATCCTAACTTCCCGATACGATGAACTCTGAATCACTGGATATAGCCACAGCATATACATAATGTGTGTGACCACTCATGGTCTTACAGGTACCTGTCTTGACGTCCCATAGTCTCACCGTCTAATCATAACTTCCCGATACGATGAACTCTGAATCACTGGATATAGCCACAGCATATACATAACCTGTGTGACCATTCATGGTCTTACTGGTACCTGTCTTGATGTCCCATAGTCTCACCGTCTAATCATAACTTCCCGATACGATGAACTCTGAATCACTGGATATAGCCACAGCATATACATAATGTGTGTGACCACTCATGGTCTTACTGGTACCTGTCTTGACGTCCCATAGTCTCACCGTATAATCATGACTTCCCGATACGATGAACTCTGAATCACTGGATATAGCCACAGCATATACATAATGTGTGTGACCACTCATGGTCTTACAGGTACCTGTCTTGACGTCCCATAGTCTCACCGTATAATCTTAACTTCCCGATACGATGAACTCTGAATCACTGGATATAGCCACAGCATATACATAACCTGTGTGACCATTCATGGTCTTACAGGTACCTGTCTTGACGTCCCATAGTCTCACCGTAGAATCATCACTTCCCGATACGATGAACTCTGAATCACTGGATATAGCCACAGCATATACATAACTAGTGTGACCACTCATGGTCTTACTGGTACCTGTCTTGACGTCCCATAGTCTCACCGTATAATCTTAACTTCCCGATACGACGAACTCTGAATCACTGGATATAGCCACAGATAATACTGAATCTGTGTGACCACTCATGGTCTTACAGGTACCTGTCTTGACGTCCCATAGTCTCACCGTATAATCTTAACTTCCCGATACGATGAACTCTGAATCACTGGATATAGCCACAGCATATACATAACCTGTGTGACCATTCATGGTCTTACAGGTACCTGTCTTGACGTCCCATAGTCTCACCGTATAATCTTAACTTCCCGATACGACGAACTCTGAATCACTGGATATAGCCACAGCATATACATAATGTGTGTGACCACTCATGGTCTTACAGGTACCTGTCTTGACGTCCCATAGTCTCACCGTAGAATCTTAACTTCCCGATACGATGAACTCTGAATCACTGGATATAGCCACAGATAATACTGAATCTGTGTGACCACTCATGGTCTTACAGGTACCTGTCTTGACGTCCCATAGTCTCACCGTATAATCTTAACTTCCCGATACGATGAACTCTGAATCACTGGATATAGCCACAGATAATACTGAATCTGTGTGACCACTCATGGTCTTACAGGTACCTGTCTTGACGTCCCATAGTCTCACCGTATAATCTTGACTTCCCGATACGATGAACTCTGAATCACTGGATATAGCCACAGCATATACATAATGTGTGTGACCACTCATGGTCTTACAGGTACCTGTCTTGACGTCCCATAGTCTCACCGTAGAATCCTAACTTCCCGATACGATGAACTCTGAATCACTGGATATAGCCACAGCATATACATAATGTGTGTGACCACTCATGGTCTTACAGGTACCTGTCTTGACGTCCCATAGTCTCACCGTCTAATCATAACTTCCCGATACGATGAACTCTGAATCACTGGATATAGCCACAGCATATACATAATGTGTGTGACCATTCATGGTCTTACTGGTACCTGTCTTGACGTCCCATAGTCTCACCGTATAATCTTAACTTCCCGATACGATGAACTCTGAATCACTGGATATAGCCACAGCATATACATAACCTGTGTGACCATTCATGGTCTTACAGGTACCTGTCTTGACGTCCCATAGTCTCACCGTAGAATCATCACTTCCCGATACGATGAACTCTGAATCACTGGATATAGCCACAGCATATACATAACTAGTGTGACCACTCATGGTCTTACTGGTACCTGTCTTGACGTCCCATAGTCTCACCGTATAATCTTAACTTCCCGATACGACGAACTCTGAATCACTGGATATAGCCACAGATAATACTGAATCTGTGTGACCACTCATGGTCTTACAGGTACCTGTCTTGACGTCCCATAGTCTCACCGTATAATCTTAACTTCCCGATACGATGAACTCTGAATCACTGGATATAGCCACAGCATATACATAACCTGTGTGACCATTCATGGTCTTACAGGTACCTGTCTTGACGTCCCATAGTCTCACCGTATAATCTTAACTTCCCGATACGACGAACTCTGAATCACTGGATATAGCCACAGCATATACATAATGTGTGTGACCACTCATGGTCTTACAGGTACCTGTCTTGACGTCCCATAGTCTCACCGTAGAATCCTAACTTCCCGATACGATGAACTCTGAATCACTGGATATAGCCACAGCATATACATGACTAGTGTGACCACTCATGGTCTTACAGGTACCTGTCTTGACGTCCCATAGTCTCACCGTAGAATCCTAACTTCCCGATACGATGAACTCTGAATCACTGGATATAGCCACAGCATATACATAACCTGTGTGACCATTCATGGTCTTACTGGTACCTGTCTTGACGTCCCATAGTCTCACCGTCTAATCATAACTTCCCGATACGATGAACTCTGAATCACTGGATATAGCCACAGCATATACATAACTAGTGTGACTACTCATGGTCTTACTGGTACCTGTCTTGACGTCCCATAGTCTCACCGTAGAATCCTAACTTCCCGATACGATGAACTCTGAATCACTGGATATAGCCACAGCATATACATAACTAGTGTGACCACTCATGGTCTTACAGGTACCTGTCTTGACGTCCCATAGTCTCACCGTCTAATCATAACTTCCCGATACGATGAACTCTGAATCACTGGATATAGCCACAGCATATACATAATGTGTGTGACCACTCATGGTCTTACAGGTACCTGTCTTGACGTCCCATAGTCTCACCGTCTAATCATAACTTCCCGATACGATGAACTCTGAATCACTGGATATAGCCACAGCATATACATAACTAGTGTGACCACTCATGGTCTTACAGGTACCTGTCTTGACGTCCCATAGTCTCACCGTCTAATCCTAACTTCCCGATACGATGAACTCTGAATCACTGGATATAGCCACAGCATATACATAACTAGTGTGACCACTCATGGTCTTACAGGTACCTGTCTTGACGTCCCATAGTCTCACCGTCTAATCATAACTTCCCGATACGATGAACTCTGAATCACTGGATATAGCCACAGCATATACATAACCTGTGTGACCACTCATGGTCTTACAGGTACCTGTCTTGACGTCCCATAGTCTCACCGTCTAATCATAACTTCCCGATACGATGAACTCTGAATCACTGGATATAGCCACAGCATATACATAACTAGTGTGACCACTCATGGTCTTACTGGTACCTGTCTTGACGTCCCATAGTCTCACCGTATAATCTTAACTTCCCGATACGATGAACTCTGAATCACTGGATATAGCCACAGCATATACATAATGTGTGTGACCACTCATGGTCTTACTGGTACCTGTCTTGACGTCCCATAGTCTCACCGTAGAATCCTAACTTCCCGATACGATGAACTCTGAATCACTGGATATAGCCACAGCATATACATAACCTGTGTGACCATTCATGGTCTTACAGGTACCTGTCTTGACGTCCCATAGTCTCACCGTCTAATCATAACTTCCCGATACGATGAACTCTGAATCACTGGATATAGCCACAGCATATACATAACCTGTGTGACCATTCATGGTCTTACTGGTACCTGTCTTGACGTCCCATAGTCTCACCGTATAATCATAACTTCCCGATACGATGAACTCTGAATCACTGGATATAGCCACAGCATATACATAACTGTGTGTGACCACTCATGGTCTTACTGGTACCTGTCTTGACGTCCCATAGTCTCACCGTATAATCCTAACTTCCCGATACGATGAACTCTGAATCACTGGATATAGCCACAGCATATACATAACTAGTGTGACCATTCATGGTCTTACAGGTACCTGTCTTGACGTCCCATAGTCTCACCGTCTAATCATAACTTCCCGATACGATGAACTCTGAATCACTGGATATAGCCACAGCATATACATAATGTGTGTGACCATTCATGGTCTTACAGGTACCTGTCTTGACGTCCCATAGTCTCACCGTATAATCATAACTTCCCGATACGATGAACTCTGAATCACTGGATATAGCCACAGCATATACATAATGTGTGTGACCACTCATGGTCTTACAGGTACCTGTCTTGACGTCCCATAGTCTCACCGTATAATCATAACTTCCCGATACGATGAACTCTGAATCACTGGATATAGCCACAGCATATACATAATGTGTGTGACCATTCATGGTCTTACAGGTACCTGTCTTGACGTCCCATAGTCTCACCGTATAATCATAACTTCCCGATACGATGAACTCTGAATCACTGGATATAGCCACAGCATATACATAATGTGTGTGACCATTCATGGTCTTACAGGTACCTGTCTTGACGTCCCATAGTCTCACCGTCTAATCATCACTTCCCGATACGATGAACTCTGAATCACTGGATATAGCCACAGCATATACATAATGTGTGTGACCATTCATGGTCTTACAGGTACCTGTCTTGACGTCCCATAGTCTCACCGTCTAATCATAACTTCCCGATACGATGAACTCTGAATCACTGGATATAGCCACAGCATATACATAATGTGTGTGACCACTCATGGTCTTACAGGTACCTGTCTTGACGTCCCATAGTCTCACCGTCTAATCATCACTTCCCGATACGATGAACTCTGAATCACTGGATATAGCCACAGCATATACATAATGTGTGTGACCATTCATGGTCTTACAGGTACCTGTCTTGACGTCCCATAGTCTCACCGTAGAATCCTAACTTCCCGATACGATGAACTCTGAATCACTGGATATAGCCACAGCATATACATAATGTGTGTGACCACTCATGGTCTTACAGGTACCTGTCTTGACGTCCCATAGTCTCACCGTCTAATCATAACTTCCCGATACGATGAACTCTGAATCACTGGATATAGCCATATACAGCATATACATGAGCCACAGATAATACTGAATCTGTGTGACCACTCATGGTCTTACAGGTACCTGTCTTGACGTCCCATAGTCTCACCGTATAATCTTAACTTCCCGATACGACGAACTCTGAATCACTGGATATAGCCACAGATGATACATAATGTGTGTGACCACTCATGGTCTTACAGGTACCTGTCTTGACGTCCCATAGTCTCACCGTCTAATCATGACTTCCCGATACGATGAACTCTGAATCACTGGATATAGCCACAGCATATACATAATGTGTGTGACCACTCATGGTCTTACAGGTACCTGTCTTGACGTCCCATAGTCTCACCGTCTAATCATCACTTCCCGATACGATGAACTCTGAATCACTGGATATAGCCACAGCATATACATAACTAGTGTGACCACTCATGGTCTTACAGGTACCTGTCTTGACGTCCCATAGTCTCACCGTATAATCTTAACTTCCCGATACGATGAACTCTGAATCACTGGATATAGCCACAGCATATACATAACTAGTGTGACCATTCATGGTCTTACTGGTACCTGTCTTGACGTCCCATAGTCTCACCGTATAATCTTAACTTCCCGATACGATGAACTCTGAATCACTGGATATAGCCACAGCATATACATAATGTGTGTGACCACTCATGGTCTCACTGGTACCTGTCTTGACGTCCCATAGTCTCACCGTAGAATCCTAACTTCCCGATACGATGAACTCTGAATCACTGGATATAGCCACAGCATATACATAATGTGTGTGACCACTCATGGTCTTACAGGTACCTGTCTTGACGTCCCATAGTCTCACCGTATAATCTTAACTTCCCGATACGATGAACTCTGAATCAATGGATATAGCCACAGCATATACATAATGTGTGTGACCATTCATGGTCTTACAGGTACCTGTCTTGACGTCCCATAGTCTCACCGTATAATCATAACTTCCCGATACGATGAACTCTGAATCACTGGATATAGCCACAGCATATACATAACTAGTGTGACCACTCATGGTCTTACTGGTACCTGTCTTGACGTCCCATAGTCTCACCGTATAATCTTAACTTCCCGATACGACGAACTCTGAATCACTGGATATAGCCACAGCATATACATAATGTGTGTGACCACTCATGGTCTTACAGGTACCTGTCTTGACGTCCCATAGTCTCACCGTCTAATCATCACTTCCCGATACGATGAACTCTGAATCACTGGATATAGCCACAGCATATACATGACTAGTGTGACCACTCATGGTCTTACAGGTACCTGTCTTGACGTCCCATAGTCTCACCGTATAATCTACACTTCCCGATACGATGAACTCTGAATCACTGGATATAGCCACAGCATATACATAACTAGTGTGACCACTCATGGTCTTACAGGTACCTGTCTTGACGTCCCATAGTCTCACCGTATAATCTACACTTCCCGATACGATGAACTCTGAATCACTGGATATAGCCACAGCATATACATAATGTGTGTGACCATTCATGGTCTTACAGGTACCTGTCTTGACGTCCCATAGTCTCACCGTCTAATCATAACTTCCCGATACGATGAACTCTGAATCACTGGATATAGCCACAGCATATACATAATGTGTGTGACCATTCATGGTCTTACAGGTACCTGTCTTGACGTCCCATAGTCTCACCGTATAATCATAACTTCCCGATACGATGAACTCTGAATCACTGGATATAGCCACAGCATATACATAATGTGTGTGACCACTCATGGTCTTACAGGTACCTGTCTTGACGTCCCATAGTCTCACCGTATAATCTTGACTTCCCGATACGATGAACTCTGAATCACTGGATATAGCCACAGCATATACATAATGTGTGTGACCACTCATGGTCTTACAGGTACCTGTCTTGACGTCCCATAGTCTCACCGTCTAATCATAACTTCCCGATACGATGAACTCTGAATCACTGGATATAGCCACAGCATATACATAATGTGTGTGACCATTCATGGTCTTACAGGTACCTGTCTTGACGTCCCATAGTCTCACCGTCTAATCATCACTTCCCGATACGATGAACTCTGAATCACTGGATATAGCCACAGCATATACATAATGTGTGTGACCATTCATGGTCTTACAGGTACCTGTCTTGACGTCCCATAGTCTCACCGTAGAATCCTAACTTCCCGATACGATGAACTCTGAATCACTGGATATAGCCACAGCATATACATAATGTGTGTGACCACTCATGGTCTTACAGGTACCTGTCTTGACGTCCCATAGTCTCACCGTCTAATCATCACTTCCCGATACGATGAACTCTGAATCACTGGATATAGCCACAGCATATACATGACTAGTGTGACCACTCATGGTCTTACAGGTACCTGTCTTGACGTCCCATAGTCTCACCGTATAATCTACACTTCCCGATACGATGAACTCTGAATCACTGGATATAGCCACAGCATATACATAATGTGTGTGACCATTCATGGTCTTACAGGTACCTGTCTTGACGTCCCATAGTCTCACCGTCTAATCATCACTTCCCGATACGATGAACTCTGAATCACTGGATATAGCCACAGCATATACATAATGTGTGTGACCATTCATGGTCTTACAGGTACCTGTCTTGACGTCCCATAGTCTCACCGTCTAATCATCACTTCCCGATACGATGAACTCTGAATCACTGGATATAGCCACAGCATATACATAATGTGTGTGACCACTCATGGTCTTACTGGTACCTGTCTTGACGTCCCATAGTCTCACCGTATAATCTTAACTTCCCGATACGATGAACTCTGAATCAATGGATATAGCCACAGCATATACATAATGTGTGTGACCACTCATGGTCTTACAGGTACCTGTCTTGACGTCCCATAGTCTCACCGTCTAATCATAACTTCCCGATACGATGAACTCTGAATCACTGGATATAGCCACAGCATATACATGACTAGTGTGACCACTCATGGTCTTACAGGTACCTGTCTTGACGTCCCATAGTCTCACCGTATAATCTTAACTTCCCGATACGACGAACTCTGAATCACTGGATATAGCCACAGATAATACTGAATCTGTGTGACCACTCATGGTCTTACAGGTACCTGTCTTGACGTCCCATAGTCTCACCGTATAATCTTAACTTCCCGATACGATGAACTCTGAATCACTGGATATAGCCACAGATAATACTGAATCTGTGTGACCACTCATGGTCTTACAGGTACCTGTCTTGACGTCCCATAGTCTCACCGTATAATCTTGACTTCCCGATACGATGAACTCTGAATCACTGGATATAGCCACAGCATATACATAATGTGTGTGACCACTCATGGTCTTACTGGTACCTGTCTTGACGTCCCATAGTCTCACCGTAGAATCCTAACTTCCCGATACGATGAACTCTGAATCACTGGATATAGCCACAGCATATACATAACTAGTGTGACCACTCATGGTCTTACAGGTACCTGTCTTGACGTCCCATAGTCTCACCGTATAATCTTGACTTCCCGATACGATGAACTCTGAATCACTGGATATAGCCACAGCATATACATAATGTGTGTGACCACTCATGGTCTTACAGGTACCTGTCTTGACGTCCCATAGTCTCACCGTCTAATCATAACTTCCCGATACGATGAACTCTGAATCACTGGATATAGCCACAGCATATACATAATGTGTGTGACCATTCATGGTCTTACAGGTACCTGTCTTGACGTCCCATAGTCTCACCGTCTAATCATCACTTCCCGATACGATGAACTCTGAATCACTGGATATAGCCACAGCATATACATAACTAGTGTGACCACTCATGGTCTTACTGGTACCTGTCTTGACGTCCCATAGTCTCACCGTATAATCTTAACTTCCCGATACGATGAACTCTGAATCACTGGATATAGCCACAGCATATACATAATGTGTGTGACCATTCATGGTCTTACAGGTACCTGTCTTGACGTCCCATAGTCTCACCGTCTAATCATCACTTCCCGATACGATGAACTCTGAATCACTGGATATAGCCACAGCATATACATGACTAGTGTGACCACTCATGGTCTTACTGGTACCTGTCTTGACGTCCCATAGTCTCACCGTATAATCTTAACTTCCCGATACGACGAACTCTGAATCACTGGATATAGCCACAGCATATACATAATCTGTGTGACCATTCATGGTCTTACAGGTACCTGTCTTGACGTCCCATAGTCTCACCGTATAATCTTAACTTCCCGATACGATGAACTCTGAATCACTGGATATAGCCACAGATGATACATAACTAGTGTGACCACTCATGGTCTTACAGGTACCTGTCTTGACGTCCCATAGTCTCACCGTCTAATCATCACTTCCCGATACGATGAACTCTGAATCACTGGATATAGCCACAGCATATACATAATGTGTGTGACCACTCATGGTCTTACAGGTACCTGTCTTGACGTCCCATAGTCTCACCGTCTAATCATCACTTCCCGATACGATGAACTCTGAATCACTGGATATAGCCACAGCATATACATAATGTGTGTGACCATTCATGGTCTTACTGGTACCTGTCTTGACGTCCCATAGTCTCACCGTATAATCTTAACTTCCCGATACGATGAACTCTGAATCACTGGATATAGCCACAGCATATACATAATGTGTGTGACCATTCATGGTCTTACAGGTACCTGTCTTGACGTCCCATAGTCTCACCGTCTAATCATAACTTCCCGATACGATGAACTCTGAATCACTGGATATAGCCACAGCATATACATGACTAGTGTGACCACTCATGGTCTTACAGGTACCTGTCTTGACGTCCCATAGTCTCACCGTCTAATCATAACTTCCCGATACGATGAACTCTGAATCACTGGATATAGCCACAGCATATACATAATGTGTGTGACCACTCATGGTCTTACAGGTACCTGTCTTGACGTCCCATAGTCTCACCGTCTAATCATAACTTCCCGATACGATGAACTCTGAATCACTGGATATAGCCACAGCATATACATAATGTGTGTGACCATTCATGGTCTTACTGGTACCTGTCTTGACGTCCCATAGTCTCACCGTATAATCTTAACTTCCCGATACGATGAACTCTGAATCACTGGATATAGCCACAGCATATACATAATGTGTGTGACCATTCATGGTCTTACTGGTACCTGTCTTGACGTCCCATAGTCTCACCGTATAATCTTAACTTCCCGATACGATGAACTCTGAATCACTGGATATAGCCACAGCATATACATAATGTGTGTGACCATTCATGGTCTTACAGGTACCTGTCTTGACGTCCCATAGTCTCACCGTACAATCATGACTTCCCGATACGATGAACTCTGAATCACTGGATATAGCCACAGCATATACATAATGTGTGTGACCACTCATGGTCTTACAGGTACCTGTCTTGACGTCCCATAGTCTCACCGTCTAATCATAACTTCCCGATACGATGAACTCTGAATCACTGGATATAGCCACAGCATATACATAATCTGTGTGACCATTCATGGTCTTACAGGTACCTGTCTTGACGTCCCATAGTCTCACCGTCTAATCATAACTTCCCGATACGATGAACTCTGAATCACTGGATATAGCCACAGATAATACTGAATCTGTGTGACCACTCATGGTCTTACAGGTACCTGTCTTGACGTCCCATAGTCTCACCGTATAATCTTGACTTCCCGATACGATGAACTCTGAATCACTGGATATAGCCACAGCATATACATAATGTGTGTGACCACTCATGGTCTTACTGGTACCTGTCTTGACGTCCCATAGTCTCACCGTAGAATCCTAACTTCCCGATACGATGAACTCTGAATCACTGGATATAGCCACAGCATATACATAACTAGTGTGACCACTCATGGTCTTACAGGTACCTGTCTTGACGTCCCATAGTCTCACCGTATAATCTTGACTTCCCGATACGATGAACTCTGAATCACTGGATATAGCCACAGCATATACATAATGTGTGTGACCACTCATGGTCTTACAGGTACCTGTCTTGACGTCCCATAGTCTCACCGTCTAATCATCACTTCCCGATACGATGAACTCTGAATCACTGGATATAGCCACAGATAATACTGAATCTGTGTGACCACTCATGGTCTTACAGGTACCTGTCTTGACGTCCCATAGTCTCACCGTCTAATCATCACTTCCCGATACGATGAACTCTGAATCACTGGATATAGCCACAGCATATACATAATGTGTGTGACCATTCATGGTCTTACAGGTACCTGTCTTGACGTCCCATAGTCTCACCGTCTAATCATCACTTCCCGATACGATGAACTCTGAATCACTGGATATAGCCACAGCATATACATAACTAGTGTGACCACTCATGGTCTTACTGGTACCTGTCTTGACGTCCCATAGTCTCACCGTATAATCTTAACTTCCCGATACGACGAACTCTGAATCACTGGATATAGCCACAGCATATACATAATGTGTGTGACCACTCATGGTCTTACAGGTACCTGTCTTGACGTCCCATAGTCTCACCGTCTAATCATCACTTCCCGATACGATGAACTCTGAATCACTGGATATAGCCACAGCATATACATGACTAGTGTGACCACTCATGGTCTTACAGGTACCTGTCTTGACGTCCCATAGTCTCACCGTATAATCTACACTTCCCGATACGATGAACTCTGAATCACTGGATATAGCCACAGCATATACATAACTAGTGTGACCACTCATGGTCTTACAGGTACCTGTCTTGACGTCCCATAGTCTCACCGTATAATCTTAACTTCCCGATACGATGAACTCTGAATCACTGGATATAGCCACAGCATATACATAACTAGTGTGACCATTCATGGTCTTACTGGTACCTGTCTTGACGTCCCATAGTCTCACCGTATAATCTTAACTTCCCGATACGATGAACTCTGAATCACTGGATATAGCCACAGCATATACATAATGTGTGTGACCACTCATGGTCTCACTGGTACCTGTCTTGACGTCCCATAGTCTCACCGTAGAATCCTAACTTCCCGATACGATGAACTCTGAATCACTGGATATAGCCACAGCATATACATAACTAGTGTGACCACTCATGGTCTTACAGGTACCTGTCTTGACGTCCCATAGTCTCACCGTATAATCTTAACTTCCCGATACGATGAACTCTGAATCACTGGATATAGCCACAGCATATACATAACCTGTGTGACCATTCATGGTCTTACTGGTACCTGTCTTGACGTCCCATAGTCTCACCGTATAATCATAACTTCCCGATACGATGAACTCTGAATCACTGGATATAGCCACAGCATATACATAATGTGTGTGACCATTCATGGTCTTACAGGTACCTGTCTTGACGTCCCATAGTCTCACCGTATAATCTACACTTCCCGATACGATGAACTCTGAATCACTGGATATAGCCACAGCATATACATAATGTGTGTGACCACTCATGGTCTTACAGGTACCTGTCTTGACGTCCCATAGTCTCACCGTCTAATCATCACTTCCCGATACGATGAACTCTGAATCACTGGATATAGCCACAGCATATACATAATGTGTGTGACCACTCATGGTCTTACAGGTACCTGTCTTGACGTCCCATAGTCTCACCGTCTAATCATAACTTCCCGATACGATGAACTCTGAATCACTGGATATAGCCACAGCATATACATGACTAGTGTGACCACTCATGGTCTTACAGGTACCTGTCTTGACGTCCCATAGTCTCACCGTCTAATCATAACTTCCCGATACGACGAACTCTGAATCACTGGATATAGCCACAGATAATACTGAATCTGTGTGACCACTCATGGTCTTACAGGTACCTGTCTTGACGTCCCATAGTCTCACCGTATAATCTTAACTTCCCGATACGATGAACTCTGAATCACTGGATATAGCCACAGATAATACTGAATCTGTGTGACCACTCATGGTCTTACAGGTACCTGTCTTGACGTCCCATAGTCTCACCGTATAATCTTGACTTCCCGATACGATGAACTCTGAATCACTGGATATAGCCACAGCATATACATAATGTGTGTGACCACTCATGGTCTTACAGGTACCTGTCTTGACGTCCCATAGTCTCACCGTAGAATCCTAACTTCCCGATACGATGAACTCTGAATCACTGGATATAGCCACAGCATATACATAACTAGTGTGACCACTCATGGTCTTACAGGTACCTGTCTTGACGTCCCATAGTCTCACCGTATAATCTTAACTTCCCGATACGATGAACTCTGAATCACTGGATATAGCCACAGATGATACATAACTAGTGTGACCACTCATGGTCTTACAGGTACCTGTCTTGACGTCCCATAGTCTCACCGTCTAATCATCACTTCCCGATACGATGAACTCTGAATCACTGGATATAGCCACAGCATATACATAATGTGTGTGACCACTCATGGTCTTACAGGTACCTGTCTTGACGTCCCATAGTCTCACCGTCTAATCATCACTTCCCGATACGATGAACTCTGAATCACTGGATATAGCCACAGCATATACATAATGTGTGTGACCATTCATGGTCTTACTGGTACCTGTCTTGACGTCCCATAGTCTCACCGTATAATCTTAACTTCCCGATACGATGAACTCTGAATCACTGGATATAGCCACAGCATATACATAATGTGTGTGACCATTCATGGTCTTACAGGTACCTGTCTTGACGTCCCATAGTCTCACCGTCTAATCATCACTTCCCGATACGATGAACTCTGAATCACTGGATATAGCCACAGCATATACATAATGTGTGTGACCATTCATGGTCTTACAGGTACCTGTCTTGACGTCCCATAGTCTCACCGTATAATCTTAACTTCCCGATACGATGAACTCTGAATCACTGGATATAGCCACAGCATATACATAATGTGTGTGACCATTCATGGTCTTACAGGTACCTGTCTTGACGTCCCATAGTCTCACCGTCTAATCATCACTTCCCGATACGATGAACTCTGAATCACTGGATATAGCCACAGATAATACTGAATCTGTGTGACCACTCATGGTCTTACAGGTACCTGTCTTGACGTCCCATAGTCTCACCGTATAATCTTAACTTCCCGATACGATGAACTCTGAATCACTGGATATAGCCACAGCATATACATAATGTGTGTGACCACTCATGGTCTTACAGGTACCTGTCTTGACGTCCCATAGTCTCACCGTATAATCTTAACTTCCCGATACGATGAACTCTGAATCACTGGATATAGCCACAGATGATACATAACTAGTGTGACCACTCATGGTCTTACAGGTACCTGTCTTGACGTCCCATAGTCTCACCGTCTAATCATCACTTCCCGATACGATGAACTCTGAATCACTGGATATAGCCACAGCATATACATAACTAGTGTGACCACTCATGGTCTTACAGGTACCTGTCTTGACGTCCCATAGTCTCACCGTCTAATCATCACTTCCCGATACGATGAACTCTGAATCACTGGATATAGCCACAGCATATACATACTGTGTGTGACCACTCATGGTCTTACAGGTACCTGTCTTGACGTCCCATAGTCTCACCGTATAATCTTGACTTCCCGATACGATGAACTCTGAATCACTGGATATAGCCACAGCATATACATAATGTGTGTGACCACTCATGGTCTTACAGGTACCTGTCTTGACGTCCCATAGTCTCACCGTCTAATCATCACTTCCCGATACGATGAACTCTGAATCACTGGATATAGCCACAGCATATACATAATGTGTGTGACCATTCATGGTCTTACAGGTACCTGTCTTGACGTCCCATAGTCTCACCGTCTAATCATCACTTCCCGATACGATGAACTCTGAATCACTGGATATAGCCACAGCATATACATGACTAGTGTGACCACTCATGGTCTTACAGGTACCTGTCTTGACGTCCCATAGTCTCACCGTCTAATCATAACTTCCCGATACGATGAACTCTGAATCACTGGATATAGCCACAGCATATACATGACTAGTGTGACCACTCATGGTCTTACAGGTACCTGTCTTGACGTCCCATAGTCTCACCGTATAATCTTAACTTCCCGATACGATGAACTCTGAATCACTGGATATAGCCACAGCATATACATAACTAGTGTGACCACTCATGGTCTTACAGGTACCTGTCTTGACGTCCCATAGTCTCACCGTCTAATCATCACTTCCCGATACGATGAACTCTGAATCACTGGATATAGCCACAGCATATACATAACTAGTGTGACCATTCATGGTCTTACTGGTACCTGTCTTGACGTCCCATAGTCTCACCGTATAATCTTAACTTCCCGATACGATGAACTCTGAATCACTGGATATAGCCACAGCATATACATAATGTGTGTGACCACTCATGGTCTCACTGGTACCTGTCTTGACGTCCCATAGTCTCACCGTAGAATCCTAACTTCCCGATACGATGAACTCTGAATCACTGGATATAGCCACAGCATATACATGACTAGTGTGACCACTCATGGTCTTACAGGTACCTGTCTTGACGTCCCATAGTCTCACCGTATAATCTTAACTTCCCGATACGATGAACTCTGAATCACTGGATATAGCCACAGCATATACATAATGTGTGTGACCACTCATATTCTTACTGGTACCTGTCTTGACGTCCCATAGTCTCACCGTAGAATCCTAACTTCCCGATACGATGAACTCTGAATCACTGGATATAGCCACAGCATATACATAATGTGTGTGACCACTCATGGTCTTACAGGTACCTGTCTTGACGTCCCATAGTCTCACCGTAGAATCCTAACTTCCCGATACGATGAACTCTGAATCACTGGATATAGCCACAGCATATACATAACTAGTGTGACTACTCATGGTCTTACTGGTACCTGTCTTGACGTCCCATAGTCTCACCGTATAATCTTAACTTCCCGATACGACGAACTCTGAATCACTGGATATAGCCACAGATAATACTGAATCTGTGTGACCACTCATGGTCTTACAGGTACCTGTCTTGACGTCCCATAGTCTCACCGTATAATCTTAACTTCCCGATACGATGAACTCTGAATCACTGGATATAGCCACAGATAATACTGAATCTGTGTGACCACTCATGGTCTTACAGGTACCTGTCTTGACGTCCCATAGTCTCACCGTATAATCTTAACTTCCCGATACGATGAACTCTGAATCACTGGATATAGCCACAGCATATACATAATGTGTGTGACCACTCATGGTCTTACTGGTACCTGTCTTGACGTCCCATAGTCTCACCGTATAATCTTAACTTCCCGATACGATGAACTCTGAATCACTGGATATAGCCACAGCATATACATAATGTGTGTGACCATTCATGGTCTTACAGGTACCTGTCTTGACGTCCCATAGTCTCACCGTATAATCTTAACTTCCCGATACGATGAACTCTGAATCACTGGATATAGCCACAGATAATACTGAATCTGTGTGACCACTCATGGTCTTACAGGTACCTGTCTTGACGTCCCATAGTCTCACCGTCTAATCATCACTTCCCGATACGATGAACTCTGAATCACTGGATATAGCCACAGCATATACATAATGTGTGTGACCACTCATGGTTTTACAGGTACCTGTCTTGACGTCCCATAGTCTCACCGTATAATCTTAACTTCCCGATACGATGAACTCTGAATCACTGGATATAGCCACAGATAATACTGAATCTGTGTGACCACTCATGGTCTTACAGGTACCTGTCTTGACGTCCCATAGTCTCACCGTCTAATCATAACTTCCCGATACGATGAACTCTGAATCACTGGATATAGCCACAGCATATACATGACTAATGTGACCACTCATGGTCTTACAGGTACCTGTCTTGACGTCCCATAGTCTCACCGTCTAATCTTAACTTCCCGATACGATGAACTCTGAATCACTGGATATAGCCACAGCATATACATAACTAGTGTGACCACTCATGGTCTTACAGGTACCTGTCTTGACGTCCCATAGTCTCACCGTATAATCTTAATTTCCGATACGATGAACTCTGAATCACTGGATATAGCCACAGATAATACTGAATCTGTGTGACCACTCATGGTCTTACAGGTACCTGTCTTGACGTCCCATAGTCTCACCGTATAATCTTGACTTCCCGATACGATGAACTCTGAATCACTGGATATAGCCACAGCATATACATAATGTGTGTGACCACTCATGGTCTTACTGGTACCTGTCTTGACGTCCCATAGTCTCACCGTAGAATCCTAACTTCCCGATACGATGAACTCTGAATCACTGGATATAGCCACAGCATATACATAACTAGTGTGACTACTCATGGTCTTACTGGTACCTGTCTTGACGTCCCATAGTCTCACCGTATAATCTTAACTTCCCGATACGACGAACTCTGAATCACTGGATATAGCCACAGATAATACTGAATCTGTGTGACCACTCATGGTCTTACAGGTACCTGTCTTGACGTCCCATAGTCTCACCGTATAATCTTAACTTCCCGATACGATGAACTCTGAATCACTGGATATAGCCACAGATAATACTGAATCTGTGTGACCACTCATGGTCTTACAGGTACCTGTCTTGACGTCCCATAGTCTCACCGTATAATCTTAACTTCCCGATACGATGAACTCTGAATCACTGGATATAGCCACAGCATATACATAATGTGTGTGACCACTCATGGTCTTACAGGTACCTGTCTTGACGTCCCATAGTCTCACCGTCTAATCTTAACTTCCCGATACGATGAACTCTGAATCACTGGATATAGCCACAGCATATACATAATGTGTGTGACCATTCATGGTCTTACAGGTACCTGTCTTGACGTCCCATAGTCTCACCGTATAATCTTAACTTCCCGATACGATGAACTCTGAATCACTGGATATAGCCACAGCATATACATGACTAGTGTGACCACTCATGGTCTTACAGGTACCTGTCTTGACGTCCCATAGTCTCACCGTATAATCTTAACTTCCCGATACGACGAACTCTGAATCACTGGATATAGCCACAGATAATACTGAATCTGTGTGACCACTCATGGTCTTACAGGTACCTGTCTTGACGTCCCATAGTCTCACCGTCTAATCATCACTTCCCGATACGATGAACTCTGAATCACTGGATATAGCCACAGATAATACTGAATCTGTGTGACCACTCATGGTCTTACAGGTACCTGTCTTGACGTCCCATAGTCTCACCGTATAATCTTGACTTCCCGATACGATGAACTCTGAATCACTGGATATAGCCACAGCATATACATAATGTGTGTGACCACTCATGGTCTTACAGGTACCTGTCTTGACGTCCCATAGTCTCACCGTCTAATCATCACTTCCCGATACGATGAACTCTGAATCACTGGATATAGCCACAGCATATACATGACTAGTGTGACCACTCATGGTCTTACAGGTACCTGTCTTGACGTCCCATAGTCTCACCGTCTAATCTTAACTTCCCGATACGATGAACTCTGAATCACTGGATATAGCCACAGCATGTACATAACTAGTGTGACCACTCATGGTCTTACAGGTACCTGTCTTGACGTCCCATAGTCTCACCGTATAATCTTAATTTCCGATACGATGAACTCTGAATCACTGGATATAGCCACAGATAATACTGAATCTGTGTGACCACTCATGGTCTTACAGGTACCTGTCTTGACGTCCCATAGTCTCACCGTCTAATCATAACTTCCCGATACGATGAACTCTGAATCACTGGATATAGCCACAGCATATACATGACTAGTGTGACCACTCATGGTCTTACTGGTACCTGTCTTGACGTCCCATAGTCTCACCGTCTAATCATAACTTCCCGATACGATGAACTCTGAATCACTGGATATAGCCACAGCATATACATAACTAGTGTGACCACTCATGGTCTTACAGGTACCTGTCTTGACGTCCCATAGTCTCACCGTCTAATCATAACTTCCCGATACGATGAACTCTGAATCACTGGATATAGCCACAGCATATACATAATGTGTGTGACCATTCATGGTCTTACAGGTACCTGTCTTGACGTCCCATAGTCTCACCGTATAATCTACACTTCCCGATACGATGAACTCTGAATCACTGGATATAGCCACAGCATATACATAATGTGTGTGACCATTCATGGTCTTACAGGTACCTGTCTTGACGTCCCATAGTCTCACCGTCTAATCATGACTTCCCGATACGATGAACTCTGAATCACTGGATATAGCCACAGCATATACATAATGTGTGTGACCACTCATGGTCTTACAGGTACCTGTCTTGACGTCCCATAGTCTCACCGTCTAATCATCACTTCCCGATACGATGAACTCTGAATCACTGGATATAGCCACAGCATATACATAATGTGTGTGACCATTCATGGTCTTACTGGTACCTGTCTTGACGTCCCATAGTCTCACCGTATAATCTTAACTTCCCGATACGATGAACTCTGAATCACTGGATATAGCCACAGCATATACATAATGTGTGTGACCATTCATGGTTTTACAGGTACCTGTCTTGACGTCCCATAGTCTCACCGTATAATCTACACTTCCCGATACGATGAACTCTGAATCACTGGATATAGCCACAGATGATACATAATGTGTGTGACCACTCATGGTCTTACAGGTACCTGTCTTGACGTCCCATAGTCTCACCGTCTAATCATCACTTCCCGATACGATGAACTCTGAATCACTGGATATAGCCACAGCATATACATAATGTGTGTGACCATTCATGGTCTTACTGGTACCTGTCTTGACGTCCCATAGTCTCACCGTATAATCTTAACTTCCCGATACGATGAACTCTGAATCACTGGATATAGCCACAGCATATACATAATGTGTGTGACCATTCATGGTCTTACAGGTACCTGTCTTGACGTCCCATAGTCTCACCGTCTAATCATCACTTCCCGATACGATGAACTCTGAATCACTGGATATAGCCACAGCATATACATAATGTGTGTGACCATTCATGGTCTTACAGGTACCTGTCTTGACGTCCCATAGTCTCACCGTCTAATCATCACTTCCCGATACGATGAACTCTGAATCACTGGATATAGCCACAGCATATACATGACTAGTGTGACCACTCATGGTCTTACAGGTACCTGTCTTGACGTCCCATAGTCTCACCGTCTAATCATCACTTCCCGATACGATGAACTCTGAATCACTGGATATAGCCACAGATAATACTGAATCTGTGTGACCACTCATGGTCTTACAGGTACCTGTCTTGACGTCCCATAGTCTCACCGTATAATCTTAACTTCCCGATACGATGAACTCTGAATCACTGGATATAGCCACAGCATATACATAATGTGTGTGACCACTCATGGTCTTACAGGTACCTGTCTTGACGTCCCATAGTCTCACCGTATAATCTTAACTTCCCGATACGATGAACTCTGAATCACTGGATATAGCCACAGCATATACATAATGTGTGTGACCACTCATGGTCTTACAGGTACCTGTCTTGACGTCCCATAGTCTCACCGTACAATCATGACTTCCCGATACGACGAACTCTGAATCACTGGATATAGCCACAGATAATACTGAATCTGTGTGACCACTCATGGTCTTACAGGTACCTGTCTTGACGTCCCATAGTCTCACCGTATAATCTACACTTCCCGATACGATGAACTCTGAATCACTGGATATAGCCACAGCATATACATAATGTGTGTGACCATTCATGGTCTTACAGGTACCTGTCTTGACGTCCCATAGTCTCACCGTCTAATCATGACTTCCCGATACGATGAACTCTGAATCACTGGATATAGCCACAGCATATACATAATGTGTGTGACCACTCATGGTCTTACAGGTACCTGTCTTGACGTCCCATAGTCTCACCGTCTAATCATCACTTCCCGATACGATGAACTCTGAATCACTGGATATAGCCACAGCATATACATAATGTGTGTGACCACTCATGGTCTTACTGGTACCTGTCTTGACGTCCCATAGTCTCACCGTATAATCTACACTTCCCGATACGATGAACTCTGAATCACTGGATATAGCCACAGCATATACATAATGTGTGTGACCACTCATGGTTTTACAGGTACCTGTCTTGACGTCCCATAGTCTCACCGTATAATCTTAACTTCCCGATACGATGAACTCTGAATCACTGGATATAGCCACAGATAATACTGAATCTGTGTGACCACTCATGGTCTTACAGGTACCTGTCTTGACGTCCCATAGTCTCACCGTCTAATCATCACTTCCCGATACGATGAACTCTGAATCACTGGATATAGCCACAGCATATACATAATGTGTGTGACCATTCATGGTCTTACTGGTACCTGTCTTGACGTCCCATAGTCTCACCGTATAATCTTAACTTCCCGATACGATGAACTCTGAATCACTGGATATAGCCACAGCATATACATAATGTGTGTGACCATTCATGGTCTTACAGGTACCTGTCTTGACGTCCCATAGTCTCACCGTCTAATCATCACTTCCCGATACGATGAACTCTGAATCACTGGATATAGCCACAGCATATACATAATGTGTGTGACCATTCATGGTCTTACAGGTACCTGTCTTGACGTCCCATAGTCTCACCGTCTAATCATCACTTCCCGATACGATGAACTCTGAATCACTGGATATAGCCACAGCATATACATGACTAGTGTGACCACTCATGGTCTTACAGGTACCTGTCTTGACGTCCCATAGTCTCACCGTCTAATCATCACTTCCCGATACGATGAACTCTGAATCACTGGATATAGCCACAGATAATACTGAATCTGTGTGACCACTCATGGTCTTACAGGTACCTGTCTTGACGTCCCATAGTCTCACCGTATAATCTTAACTTCCCGATACGATGAACTCTGAATCACTGGATATAGCCACAGCATATACATAATGTGTGTGACCACTCATGGTCTTACAGGTACCTGTCTTGACGTCCCATAGTCTCACCGTATAATCTTAACTTCCCGATACGATGAACTCTGAATCACTGGATATAGCCACAGCATATACATAATGTGTGTGACCACTCATGGTCTTACAGGTACCTGTCTTGACGTCCCATAGTCTCACCGTACAATCATGACTTCCCGATACGACGAACTCTGAATCACTGGATATAGCCACAGATAATACTGAATCTGTGTGACCACTCATGGTCTTACAGGTACCTGTCTTGACGTCCCATAGTCTCACCGTATAATCTACACTTCCCGATACGATGAACTCTGAATCACTGGATATAGCCACAGCATATACATAATGTGTGTGACCATTCATGGTCTTACAGGTACCTGTCTTGACGTCCCATAGTCTCACCGTCTAATCATGACTTCCCGATACGATGAACTCTGAATCACTGGATATAGCCACAGCATATACATAATGTGTGTGACCACTCATGGTCTTACAGGTACCTGTCTTGACGTCCCATAGTCTCACCGTCTAATCATCACTTCCCGATACGATGAACTCTGAATCACTGGATATAGCCACAGCATATACATAATGTGTGTGACCACTCATGGTCTTACTGGTACCTGTCTTGACGTCCCATAGTCTCACCGTATAATCTACACTTCCCGATACGATGAACTCTGAATCACTGGATATAGCCACAGCATATACATAATGTGTGTGACCACTCATGGTTTTACAGGTACCTGTCTTGACGTCCCATAGTCTCACCGTATAATCTTAACTTCCCGATACGATGAACTCTGAATCACTGGATATAGCCACAGATAATACTGAATCTGTGTGACCACTCATGGTCTTACAGGTACCTGTCTTGACGTCCCATAGTCTCACCGTCTAATCATAACTTCCCGATACGATGAACTCTGAATCACTGGATATAGCCACAGCATATACATGACTAGTGTGACCACTCATGGTCTTACTGGTACCTGTCTTGACGTCCCATAGTCTCACCGTATAATCTTAACTTCCCGATACGATGAACTCTGAATCACTGGATATAGCCACAGCATATACATAACTAGTGTGACCACTCATGGTCTTACAGGTACCTGTCTTGACGTCCCATAGTCTCACCGTCTAATCTTAACTTCCCGATACGATGAACTCTGAATCACTGGATATAGCCACAGCATATACATAACTAGTGTGACCACTCATGGTCTTACTGGTACCTGTCTTGACGTCCCATAGTCTCACCGTATAATCTTAACTTCCCGATACGATGAACTCTGAATCACTGGATATAGCCACAGCATATACATAATGTGTGTGACCATTCATAGTCTTACTGGTACCTGTCTTGACGTCCCATAGTCTCACCGTATAATCTTAACTTCCCGATACGATGAACTCTGAATCACTGGATATAGCCACAGATAATACTGAATCTGTGTGACCACTCATGGTCTTACAGGTACCTGTCTTGACGTCCCATAGTCTCACCGTACAATCATGACTTCCCGATACGATGAACTCTGAATCACTGGATATAGCCACAGATAATACTGAATCTGTGTGACCACTCATGGTCTTACAGGTACCTTTCTTGACGTCCCATAGTCTCACCGTCTAATCATCACTTCCCGATACGATGAACTCTGAATCACTGGATATAGCCACAGATAATACTGAATCTGTGTGACCACTCATGGTCTTACAGGTACCTGTCTTGACGTCCCATAGTCTCACCGTATAATCTTGACTTCCCGATACGATGAACTCTGAATCACTGGATATAGCCACAGCATATACATAATGTGTGTGACCACTCATGGTCTTACAGGTACCTGTCTTGACGTCCCATAGTCTCACCGTCTAATCATAACTTCCCGATACGATGAACTCTGAATCACTGGATATAGCCACAGCATATACATGACTAGTGTGACCACTCATGGTCTTACAGGTACCTGTCTTGACGTCCCATAGTCTCACCGTCTAATCTTAACTTCCCGATACGATGAACTCTGAATCACTGGATATAGCCACAGCATGTACATAACTAGTGTGACCACTCATGGTCTTACAGGTACCTGTCTTGACGTCCCATAGTCTCACCGTATAATCTTAATTTCCGATACGATGAACTCTGAATCACTGGATATAGCCACAGATAATACTGAATCTGTGTGACCACTCATGGTCTTACAGGTACCTGTCTTGACGTCCCATAGTCTCACCGTCTAATCATAACTTCCCGATACGATGAACTCTGAATCACTGGATATAGCCACAGCATATACATGACTAGTGTGACCACTCATGGTCTTACTGGTACCTGTCTTGACGTCCCATAGTCTCACCGTCTAATCATAACTTCCCGATACGATGAACTCTGAATCACTGGATATAGCCACAGCATATACATAACTAGTGTGACCACTCATGGTCTTACAGGTACCTGTCTTGACGTCCCATAGTCTCACCGTCTAATCATAACTTCCCGATACGATGAACTCTGAATCACTGGATATAGCCACAGCATTTACATGACTATTGTGACCACTCATGGTCTTACAGGTACCTGTCTTGACGTCCCATAGTCTCACCGTATAATCTTAACTTCCCGATACGATGAACTCTGAATCACTGGATATAGCCACAGCATATACATAATGTGTGTGACCACTCATGGTCTTACTGGTACCTGTCTTGACGTCCCATAGTCTCACCGTATAATCTTAACTTCCCGATACGATGAACTCTGAATCACTGGATATAGCCACAGCATATACATAATGTGTGTGACCACTCATGGTCTTACAGGTACCTGTCTTGACGTCCCATAGTCTCACCGTCTAATCATAACTTCCCGATACGATGAACTCTGAATCACTGGATATAGCCACAGCATATACATGACTAGTGTGACCACTCATGGTCTTACAGGTACCTGTCTTGACGTCCCATAGTCTCACCGTATAATCTTAACTTCCCGATACGACGAACTCTGAATCACTGGATATAGCCACAGATAATACTGAATCTGTGTGACCACTCATGGTCTTACAGGTACCTGTCTTGACGTCCCATAGTCTCACCGTATAATCTTAACTTCCCGATACGATGAACTCTGAATCACTGGATATAGCCACAGATGATACATAATGTGTGTGACCACTCATGGTCTTACAGGTACCTGTCTTGACGTCCCATAGTCTCACCGTATAATCTACACTTCCCGATACGATGAACTCTGAATCACTGGATATAGCCACAGCATATACATAACTAGTGTGACCACTCATGGTCTTACAGGTACCTGTCTTGACGTTCCATAGTCTCACCGTATAATCTTAACTTCCCGATACGACGAACTCTGAATCACTGGATATAGCCACAGCATATACATAATGTGTGTGACCACTCATGGTCTTACAGGTACCTGTCTTGACGTCCCATAGTCTCACCGTATAATCTTAACTTCCCGATACGATGAACTCTGAATCACTGGATATAGCCACAGCATATACATAACCTGTGTGACCATTCATGTTCTTACTGGTACCTGTCTTGACGTCCCATAGTCTCACCGTATAATCTTAACTTCCCGATACGATGAACTCTGAATCACTGGATATAGCCACAGCATATACATAATGTGTGTGACCACTCATGGTCTTACTGGTACCTGTCTTGACGTCCCATAGTCTCACCGTCTAATCATAACTTCCCGATACGACGAACTCTGAATCACTGGATATAGCCACAGATAATACTGAATCTGTGTGACCATTCATGTTCTTACTGGTACCTGTCTTGACGTCCCATAGTCTCACCGTCTAATCATAACTTCCCGATACGATGAACTCTGAATCACTGGATATAGCCACAGATGATACATTCTGTGTGTCACCACTCATGGTCTTACAGGTACCTGTCTTGACGTCCCATAGTCTCACCGTATAATCTACACTTCCCGATACGATGAACTCTGAATCACTGGATATAGCCACAGCATATACAACACTAGTGTGACCACTCATGGTCTTACAGGTACCTGTCTTGACGTCCCATAGTCTCACCGTATAATCTACACTTCCCGATACGATGAACTCTGAATCACTGGATATAGCCACAGCATATACATAACTAGTGTGACCACTCATGGTCTTACAGGTACCTGTCTTGACGTCCCATAGTCTCACCGTATAATCTTAACTTCCCGATACGACGAACTCTGAATCACTGGATATAGCCACAGATAATACTGAATCTGTGTGACCACTCATGGTCTTACAGGTACCTGTCTTGACGTCCCATAGTCTCACCGTATAATCTTAACTTCCCGATACGATGAACTCTGAATCACTGGATATAGCCACAGCATATACATAATGTGTGTGACCATTCATGGTCTTACAGGTACCTGTCTTGACGTCCCATAGTCTCACCGTCTAATCATGACTTCCCGATACGATGAACTCTGAATCACTGGATATAGCCACAGCATATACATAATGTGTGTGACCACTCATGGTCTTACTGGTACCTGTCTTGACGTCCCATAGTCTCACCGTCTAATCATGACTTCCCGATACGATGAACTCTGAATCACTGGATATAGCCACAGCATATACATAATGTGTGTGACCATTCATGGTCTTACAGGTACCTGTCTTGACGTCCCATAGTCTCACCGTCTAATCATGACTTCCCGATACGATGAACTCTGAATCACTGGATATAGCCACAGCATATACATAATGTGTGTGACCACTCATGGTCTTACAGGTACCTGTCTTGACGTCCCATAGTCTCACCGTCTAATCATCACTTCCCGATACGATGAACTCTGAATCACTGGATATAGCCACAGCATATACATAATGTGTGTGACCACTCATGGTCTTACTGGTACCTGTCTTGACGTCCCATAGTCTCACCGTCTAATCATGACTTCCCGATACGATGAACTCTGAATCACTGGATATAGCCACAGCATATACATAATGTGTGTGACCACTCATGGTCTTACAGGTACCTGTCTTGACGTCCCATAGTCTCACCGTATAATCTACACTTCCCGATACGATGAACTCTGAATCACTGGATATAGCCACAGCATATACATAACTAGTGTGACCACTCATGGTCTTACAGGTACCTGTCTTGACGTCCCATAGTCTCACCGTATAATCTTAACTTCCCGATACGACGAACTCTGAATCACTGGATATAGCCACAGCATATACATAACCTGTGTGACCATTCATGTTCTTACTGGTACCTGTCTTGACGTCCCATAGTCTCACCGTATAATCTTAACTTCCCGATACGATGAACTCTGAATCACTGGATATAGCCACAGCATATACATAATGTGTGTGACCACTCATGGTCTTACAGGTACCTGTCTTGACGTCCCATAGTCTCACCGTCTAATCATGACTTCCCGATACGATGAACTCTGAATCACTGGATATAGCCACAGCATATACATAATGTGTGTGACCACTCATGGTCTTACAGGTACCTGTCTTGACGTCCCATAGTCTCACCGTCTAATCATCACTTCCCGATACGATGAACTCTGAATCACTGGATATAGCCACAGCATATACATAATGTGTGTGACCACTCATGGTCTTACTGGTACCTGTCTTGACGTCCCATAGTCTCACCGTATAATCTACACTTCCCGATACGATGAACTCTGAATCACTGGATATAGCCACAGATAATACTGAATCTGTGTGACCACTCATGGTCTTACAGGTACCTGTCTTGACGTCCCATAGTCTCACCGTCTAATCATCACTTCCCGATACGATGAACTCTGAATCACTGGATATAGCCACAGCATATACATAATGTGTGTGACCACTCATGGTTTTACAGGTACCTGTCTTGACGTCCCATAGTCTCACCGTATAATCTTAACTTCCCGATACGATGAACTCTGAATCACTGGATATAGCCACAGATAATACTGAATCTGTGTGACCACTCATGGTCTTACAGGTACCTGTCTTGACGTCCCATAGTCTCACCGTCTAATCATAACTTCCCGATACGATGAACTCTGAATCACTGGATATAGCCACAGCATATACATGACTAGTGTGACCACTCATGGTCTTACTGGTACCTGTCTTGACGTCCCATAGTCTCACCGTCTAATCATAACTTCCCGATACGATGAACTCTGAATCACTGGATATAGCCACAGCATATACATGACTAGTGTGACCACTCATGGTTTTACAGGTACCTGTCTTGACGTCCCATAGTCTCACCGTATAATCTTAACTTCCCGATACGATGAACTCTGAATCACTGGATATAGCCACAGCATATACATAATGTGTGTGACCACTCATGGTCTTACTGGTACCTGTCTTGACGTCCCATAGTCTCACCGTCTAATCATAACTTCCCGATACGACGAACTCTGAATCACTGGATATAGCCACAGATAATACTGAATCTGTGTGACCATTCATGTTCTTACTGGTACCTGTCTTGACGTCCCATAGTCTCACCGTCTAATCATAACTTCCCGATACGATGAACTCTGAATCACTGGATATAGCCACAGATGATACATTCTGTGTGTCACCACTCATGGTCTTACAGGTACCTGTCTTGACGTCCCATAGTCTCACCGTATAATCTACACTTCCCGATACGATGAACTCTGAATCACTGGATATAGCCACAGCATATACAACACTAGTGTGACCACTCATGGTCTTACAGGTACCTGTCTTGACGTCCCATAGTCTCACCGTATAATCTACACTTCCCGATACGATGAACTCTGAATCACTGGATATAGCCACAGCATATACATAACTAGTGTGACCACTCATGGTCTTACAGGTACCTGTCTTGACGTCCCATAGTCTCACCGTATAATCTTAACTTCCCGATACGACGAACTCTGAATCACTGGATATAGCCACAGATAATACTGAATCTGTGTGACCACTCATGGTCTTACAGGTACCTGTCTTGACGTCCCATAGTCTCACCGTATAATCTTAACTTCCCGATACGATGAACTCTGAATCACTGGATATAGCCACAGCATATACATAATGTGTGTGACCATTCATGGTCTTACAGGTACCTGTCTTGACGTCCCATAGTCTCACCGTCTAATCATGACTTCCCGATACGATGAACTCTGAATCACTGGATATAGCCACAGCATATACATAATGTGTGTGACCACTCATGGTCTTACAGGTACCTGTCTTGACGTCCCATAGTCTCACCGTCTAATCATCACTTCCCGATACGATGAACTCTGAATCACTGGATATAGCCACAGCATATACATAATGTGTGTGACCACTCATGGTCTTACTGGTACCTGTCTTGACGTCCCATAGTCTCACCGTCTAATCATGACTTCCCGATACGATGAACTCTGAATCACTGGATATAGCCACAGCATATACATAATGTGTGTGACCACTCATGGTCTTACAGGTACCTGTCTTGACGTCCCATAGTCTCACCGTATAATCTACACTTCCCGATACGATGAACTCTGAATCACTGGATATAGCCACAGCATATACATAACTAGTGTGACCACTCATGGTCTTACAGGTACCTGTCTTGACGTCCCATAGTCTCACCGTATAATCTTAACTTCCCGATACGACGAACTCTGAATCACTGGATATAGCCACAGCATATACATAACCTGTGTGACCATTCATGTTCTTACTGGTACCTGTCTTGACGTCCCATAGTCTCACCGTATAATCTTAACTTCCCGATACGATGAACTCTGAATCACTGGATATAGCCACAGCATATACATAATGTGTGTGACCACTCATGGTCTTACAGGTACCTGTCTTGACGTCCCATAGTCTCACCGTCTAATCATGACTTCCCGATACGATGAACTCTGAATCACTGGATATAGCCACAGCATATACATAATGTGTGTGACCACTCATGGTCTTACAGGTACCTGTCTTGACGTCCCATAGTCTCACCGTCTAATCATCACTTCCCGATACGATGAACTCTGAATCACTGGATATAGCCACAGCATATACATAATGTGTGTGACCACTCATGGTCTTACTGGTACCTGTCTTGACGTCCCATAGTCTCACCGTATAATCTACACTTCCCGATACGATGAACTCTGAATCACTGGATATAGCCACAGATAATACTGAATCTGTGTGACCACTCATGGTCTTACAGGTACCTGTCTTGACGTCCCATAGTCTCACCGTCTAATCATCACTTCCCGATACGATGAACTCTGAATCACTGGATATAGCCACAGCATATACATAATGTGTGTGACCACTCATGGTTTTACAGGTACCTGTCTTGACGTCCCATAGTCTCACCGTATAATCTTAACTTCCCGATACGATGAACTCTGAATCACTGGATATAGCCACAGATAATACTGAATCTGTGTGACCACTCATGGTCTTACAGGTACCTGTCTTGACGTCCCATAGTCTCACCGTCTAATCATAACTTCCCGATACGATGAACTCTGAATCACTGGATATAGCCACAGCATATACATGACTAGTGTGACCACTCATGGTCTTACTGGTACCTGTCTTGACGTCCCATAGTCTCACCGTCTAATCATAACTTCCCGATACGATGAACTCTGAATCACTGGATATAGCCACAGCATATACATGACTAGTGTGACCACTCATGGTCTTACAGGTACCTGTCTTGACGTCCCATAGTCTCACCGTCTAATCTTAACTTCCCGATACGATGAACTCTGAATCACTGGATATAGCCACAGCATATACATAACTAGTGTGACCACTCATGGTCTTACAGGTACCTGTCTTGACGTCCCATAGTCTCACCGTATAATCTTAATTTCCGATACGATGAACTCTGAATCACTGGATATAGCCACAGATAATACTGAATCTGTGTGACCACTCATGGTCTTACAGGTACCTGTCTTGACGTCCCATAGTCTCACCGTATAATCTTAACTTCCCGATACGATGAACTCTGAATCACTGGATATAGCCACAGCATATACATAACTAGTGTGACTACTCATGGTCTTACTGGTACCTGTCTTGACGTCCCATAGTCTCACCGTCTAATCATAACTTCCCGATACGATGAACTCTGAATCACTGGATATAGCCACAGATGATACATTCTGTGTGTCACCACTCATGGTCTTACAGGTACCTGTCTTGACGTCCCATAGTCTCACCGTAGAATCATAACTTCCCGATACGATGAACTCTGAATCACTGGATATAGCCACAGCATATACAACACTAGTGTGACCACTCATGGTCTTACAGGTACCTGTCTTGACGTCCCATAGTCTCACCGTCTAATCATAACTTCCCGATACGATGAACTCTGAATCACTGGATATAGCCACAGCATTTACATGACTATTGTGACCACTCATGGTCTTACAGGTACCTGTCTTGACGTCCCATAGTCTCACCGTCTAATCATCACTTCCCGATACGATGAACTCTGAATCACTGGATATAGCCACAGCATATACATAATGTGTGTGACCATTCATGGTCTTACAGGTACCTGTCTTGACGTCCCATAGTCTCACCGTCTAATCATCACTTCCCGATACGATGAACTCTGAATCACTGGATATAGCCACAGCATATACATAATGTGTGTGACCATTCATGGTCTTACAGGTACCTGTCTTGACGTCCCATAGTCTCACCGTCTAATCATGACTTCCCGATACGATGAACTCTGAATCACTGGATATAGCCACAGCATATACATGACTAGTGTGACCACTCATGGTCTTACAGGTACCTGTCTTGACGTCCCATAGTCTCACCGTATAATCTACACTTCCCGATACGATGAACTCTGAATCACTGGATATAGCCACAGCATATACATAATGTGTGTGACCACTCATGGTCTTACAGGTACCTGTCTTGACGTCCCATAGTCTCACCGTATAATCTTAACTTCCCGATACGATGAACTCTGAATCACTGGATATAGCCACAGCATATACAAAACTGTGTGACCATTCATGTTCTTACTGGTACCTGTCTTGACGTCCCATAGTCTCACCGTATAATCTTAACTTCCCGATACGATGAACTCTGAATCACTGGATATAGCCACAGCATATACATAATGTGTGTGACCACTCATGGTCTTACAGGTACCTGTCTTGACGTCCCATAGTCTCACCGTCTAATCATAACTTCCCGATACGATGAACTCTGAATCACTGGATATAGCCACAGCATATACATGACTAGTGTGACCACTCATGGTCTTACAGGTACCTGTCTTGACGTCCCATAGTCTCACCGTCTAATCATAACTTCCCGATACGATGAACTCTGAATCACTGGATATAGCCACAGCATATACATGACTAGTGTGACCACTCATGGTCTTACTGGTACCTGTCTTGACGTCCCATAGTCTCACCGTATAATCTTAACTTCCCGATACGACGAACTCTGAATCACTGGATATAGCCACAGATAATACTGAATCTGTGTGACCACTCATGGTCTTACAGGTACCTGTCTTGACGTCCCATAGTCTCACCGTCTAATCATAACTTCCCGATACGATGAACTCTGAATCACTGGATATAGCCACAGCATATACATAATGTGTGTGACCACTCATGGTCTTACAGGTACCTGTCTTGACGTCCCATAGTCTCACCGTATAATCTTAACTTCCCGATACGATGAACTCTGAATCACTGGATATAGCCACAGCATATACAAAACTGTGTGACCATTCATGTTCTTACTGGTACCTGTCTTGACGTCCCATAGTCTCACCGTATAATCTTAACTTCCCGATACGATGAACTCTGAATCACTGGATATAGCCACAGCATATACATAATGTGTGTGACCACTCATGGTCTTACAGGTACCTGTCTTGACGTCCCATAGTCTCACCGTCTAATCATAACTTCCCGATACGATGAACTCTGAATCACTGGATATAGCCACAGCATATACATGACTAGTGTGACCACTCATGGTCTTACAGGTACCTGTCTTGACGTCCCATAGTCTCACCGTATAATCTTAACTTCCCGATACGACGAACTCTGAATCACTGGATATAGCCACAGATAATACTGAATCTGTGTGACCACTCATGGTCTTACAGGTACCTGTCTTGACGTCCCATAGTCTCACCGTATAATCTTAACTTCCCGATACGATGAACTCTGAATCACTGGATATAGCCACAGATAATACTGAATCTGTGTAACCACTCATGGTCTTACAGGTACCTGTCTTGACGTCCCATAGTCTCACCGTATAATCATAACTTCCCGATACGATGAACTCTGAATCACTGGATATAGCCACAGCATATACATAACTAGTGTGACCACTCATGGTCTTACAGGTACCTGTCTTGACGTTCCATAGTCTCACCGTATAATCTTAACTTCCCGATACGACGAACTCTGAATCACTGGATATAGCCACAGCATATACATAATGTGTGTGACCACTCATGGTCTTACAGGTACCTGTCTTGACGTCCCATAGTCTCACCGTATAATCTTAACTTCCCGATACGATGAACTCTGAATCACTGGATATAGCCACAGCATATACATAACCTGTGTGACCATTCATGTTCTTACTGGTACCTGTCTTGACGTCCCATAGTCTCACCGTATAATCTTAACTTCCCGATACGATGAACTCTGAATCACTGGATATAGCCACAGCATATACATAATGTGTGTGACCACTCATGGTCTTACAGGTACCTGTCTTGACGTCCCATAGTCTCACCGTATAATCTTAATTTCCGATACGATGAACTCTGAATCACTGGATATAGCCACAGATAATACTGAATCTGTGTGACCACTCATGGTCTTACAGGTACCTGTCTTGACGTCCCATAGTCTCACCGTATAATCTTAACTTCCCGATACGATGAACTCTGAATCACTGGATATAGCCACAGCATATACATGACTAGTGTGACCACTCATGGTCTTACTGGTACCTGTCTTGACGTCCCATAGTCTCACCGTCTAATCATAACTTCCCGATACGATGAACTCTGAATCACTGGATATAGCCACAGCATATACATGACTAGTGTGACCACTCATGGTCTTACAGGTACCTGTCTTGACGTCCCATAGTCTCACCGTCTAATCTTAACTTCCCGATACGATGAACTCTGAATCACTGGATATAGCCACAGCATATACATAACTAGTGTGACCACTCATGGTCTTACAGGTACCTGTCTTGACGTCCCATAGTCTCACCGTATAATCTTAATTTCCGATACGATGAACTCTGAATCACTGGATATAGCCACAGATAATACTGAATCTGTGTGACCACTCATGGTCTTACAGGTACCTGTCTTGACGTCCCATAGTCTCACCGTATAATCTTAACTTCCCGATACGATGAACTCTGAATCACTGGATATAGCCACAGCATATACATAACTAGTGTGACTACTCATGGTCTTACTGGTACCTGTCTTGACGTCCCATAGTCTCACCGTCTAATCATAACTTCCCGATACGATGAACTCTGAATCACTGGATATAGCCACAGATGATACATTCTGTGTGTCACCACTCATGGTCTTACAGGTACCTGTCTTGACGTCCCATAGTCTCACCGTAGAATCATAACTTCCCGATACGATGAACTCTGAATCACTGGATATAGCCACAGCATATACAACACTAGTGTGACCACTCATGGTCTTACAGGTACCTGTCTTGACGTCCCATAGTCTCACCGTATAATCTACACTTCCCGATACGATGAACTCTGAATCACTGGATATAGCCACAGCATATACATAATGTGTGTGACCATTCATGGTCTTACAGGTACCTGTCTTGACGTCCCATAGTCTCACCGTCTAATCATCACTTCCCGATACGATGAACTCTGAATCACTGGATATAGCCACAGCATATACATAATGTGTGTGACCATTCATGGTCTTACAGGTACCTGTCTTGACGTCCCATAGTCTCACCGTCTAATCATCACTTCCCGATACGATGAACTCTGAATCACTGGATATAGCCACAGCATATACATAATGTGTGTGACCATTCATGGTCTTACAGGTACCTGTCTTGACGTCCCATAGTCTCACCGTCTAATCATGACTTCCCGATACGATGAACTCTGAATCACTGGATATAGCCACAGCATATACATGACTAGTGTGACCACTCATGGTCTTACAGGTACCTGTCTTGACGTCCCATAGTCTCACCGTATAATCTACACTTCCCGATACGATGAACTCTGAATCACTGGATATAGCCACAGCATATACATAATGTGTGTGACCACTCATGGTCTTACAGGTACCTGTCTTGACGTCCCATAGTCTCACCGTATAATCTTAACTTCCCGATACGATGAACTCTGAATCACTGGATATAGCCACAGCATATACAAAACTGTGTGACCATTCATGTTCTTACTGGTACCTGTCTTGACGTCCCATAGTCTCACCGTATAATCTTAACTTCCCGATACGATGAACTCTGAATCACTGGATATAGCCACAGCATATACATAATGTGTGTGACCACTCATGGTCTTACAGGTACCTGTCTTGACGTCCCATAGTCTCACCGTCTAATCATAACTTCCCGATACGATGAACTCTGAATCACTGGATATAGCCACAGCATATACATGACTAGTGTGACCACTCATGGTCTTACAGGTACCTGTCTTGACGTCCCATAGTCTCACCGTCTAATCATAACTTCCCGATACGATGAACTCTGAATCACTGGATATAGCCACAGCATATACATGACTAGTGTGACCACTCATGGTCTTACTGGTACCTGTCTTGACGTCCCATAGTCTCACCGTATAATCTTAACTTCCCGATACGACGAACTCTGAATCACTGGATATAGCCACAGATAATACTGAATCTGTGTGACCACTCATGGTCTTACAGGTACCTGTCTTGACGTCCCATAGTCTCACCGTCTAATCATAACTTCCCGATACGATGAACTCTGAATCACTGGATATAGCCACAGCATATACATAATGTGTGTGACCACTCATGGTCTTACAGGTACCTGTCTTGACGTCCCATAGTCTCACCGTATAATCTTAACTTCCCGATACGATGAACTCTGAATCACTGGATATAGCCACAGCATATACAAAACTGTGTGACCATTCATGTTCTTACTGGTACCTGTCTTGACGTCCCATAGTCTCACCGTATAATCTTAACTTCCCGATACGATGAACTCTGAATCACTGGATATAGCCACAGCATATACATAATGTGTGTGACCACTCATGGTCTTACAGGTACCTGTCTTGACGTCCCATAGTCTCACCGTCTAATCATAACTTCCCGATACGATGAACTCTGAATCACTGGATATAGCCACAGCATATACATGACTAGTGTGACCACTCATGGTCTTACAGGTACCTGTCTTGACGTCCCATAGTCTCACCGTCTAATCATCACTTCCCGATACGATGAACTCTGAATCACTGGATATAGCCACAGCATATACATAACTAGTGTGACCACTCATGGTCTTACAGGTACCTGTCTTGACGTCCCATAGTCTCACCGTAGAATCCTAACTTCCCGATACGATGAACTCTGAATCACTGGATATAGCCACAGCATATACATAATGTGTGTGACCACTCATGGTCTTACAGGTACCTGTCTTGACGTCCCATAGTCTCACCGTATAATCATAACTTCCCGATACGATGAACTCTGAATCACTGGATATAGCCACAGCATATACATAACTAGTGTGACCACTCATGGTCTTACAGGTACCTGTCTTGACGTTCCATAGTCTCACCGTATAATCTTAACTTCCCGATACGACGAACTCTGAATCACTGGATATAGCCACAGCATATACATAATGTGTGTGACCACTCATGGTCTTACAGGTACCTGTCTTGACGTCCCATAGTCTCACCGTATAATCTTAACTTCCCGATACGATGAACTCTGAATCACTGGATATAGCCACAGCATATACATAACCTGTGTGACCATTCATGTTCTTACTGGTACCTGTCTTGACGTCCCATAGTCTCACCGTATAATCTTAACTTCCCGATACGATGAACTCTGAATCACTGGATATAGCCACAGCATATACATAATGTGTGTGACCACTCATGGTCTTACTGGTACCTGTCTTGACGTCCCATAGTCTCACCGTCTAATCATAACTTCCCGATACGATGAACTCTGAATCACTGGATATAGCCACAGAGGATACATTCTGTGTGTCACCACTCATGGTCTTACAGGTACCTGTCTTGACGTCCCATAGTCTCACCGTAGAATCATAACTTCCCGATACGATGAACTCTGAATCACTGGATATAGCCACAGCATATACAACACTAGTGTGACCACTCATGGTCTTACAGGTACCTGTCTTGACGTCCCATAGTCTCACCGTCTAATCATGACTTCCCGATACGATGAACTCTGAATCACTGGATATAGCCACAGCATATACATAATGTGTGTGACCACTCATGGTCTTACAGGTACCTGTCTTGACGTCCCATAGTCTCACCGTATAATCTACACTTCCCGATACGATGAACTCTGAATCACTGGATATAGCCACAGCATATACATAATGTGTGTGACCACTCATGGTCTTACAGGTACCTGTCTTGACGTCCCATAGTCTCACCGTCTAATCATCACTTCCCGATACGATGAACTCTGAATCACTGGATATAGCCACAGCATATACATAATGTGTGTTACCATTCATGGTCTTACAGGTACCTGTCTTGACGTCCCATAGTCTCACCGTCTAATCATGACTTCCCGATACGATGAACTCTGAATCACTGGATATAGCCACAGCATATACATAATGTGTGTGACCATTCATGGTCTTACAGGTACCTGTCTTGACGTCCCATAGTCTCACCGTCTAATCATGACTTCCCGATACGATGAACTCTGAATCACTGGATATAGCCACAGCATATACATAATGTGTGTGACCACTCATGGTCTTACAGGTACCTGTCTTGACGTCCCATAGTCTCACCGTCTAATCATCACTTCCCGATACGATGAACTCTGAATCACTGGATATAGCCACAGCATATACATAATGTGTGTGACCACTCATGGTCTTACAGGTACCTGTCTTGACGTCCCATAGTCTCACCGTCTAATCATAACTTCCCGATACGATGAACTCTGAATCACTGGATATAGCCACAGCATATACATGACTAGTGTGACCACTCATGGTCTTACAGGTACCTGTCTTGACGTCCCATAGTCTCACCGTATAATCATAACTTCCCGATACGATGAACTCTGAATCACTGGATATAGCCACAGCATATACATAATGTGTGTCACCACTCATGGTCTTACTGGTACCTGTCTTGACGTCCCATAGTCTCACCGTCTAATCATAACTTCCCGATACGATGAACTCTGAATCACTGGATATAGCCACAGCATATACATAACTAGTGTGACCACTCATGGTCTTACAGGTACCTGTCTTGACGTCCCATAGTCTCACCGTCTAATCATAACTTCCCGATACGATGAACTCTGAATCACTGGATATAGCCACAGATGATACATAATGTGTGTGACCACTCATGGTCTTACAGGTACCTGTCTTGACGTCCCATAGTCTCACCGTATAATCTACACTTCCCGATACGATGAACTCTGAATCACTGGATATAGCCACAGCATATACATAATGTGTGTGACCATTCATGGTCTTACTGGTACCTGTCTCGACGTTCCATAGTCTCACCGTAGAATCCTAACTTCCCGATACGATGAACTCTGAATCACTGGATTTAGCCACAGCATATACATGACTAGTGTGACCACTCATGGTCTTACAGGTACCTGTCTTGACGTCCCATAGTCTCACCGTATAATCTTAACTTCCCGATACGACGAACTCTGAATCACTGGATATAGCCACAGATAATACTGAATCTGTGTGACCACTCATGGTCTTACAGGTACCTGTCTTGACGTCCCATAGTCTCACCGTATAATCTTAACTTCCCGATACGATGAACTCTGAATCACTGGATATAGCCACAGATAATACATAATGTGTGTGACCACTCATGGTCTTACAGGTACCTGTCTTGACGTCCCATAGTCTCACCGTATAATCTTGACTTCCCGATACGATGAACTCTGAATCACTGGATATAGCCACAGCATATACATAATGTGTGTGACCATTCATGGTCTTACAGGTACCTGTCTTGACGTCCCATAGTCTCACCGTACAATCATGACTTCCCGATACGATGAACTCTGAATCACTGGATATAGCCACAGCATATACATAATGTGTGTGACCACTCATGGTCTTACAGGTACCTGTCTTGACGTTCCATAGTCTCACCGTCTAATCATCACTTCCCGATACGATGAACTCTGAATCACTGGATATAGCCACAGATAATACTGAATCTGTGTGACCACTCATGGTCTTACAGGTACCTGTCTTGACGTCCCATAGTCTCACCGTCTAATCATAACTTCCCGATACGATGAACTCTGAATCACTGGATATAGCCACAGCATATACATAACCTGTGTGACCATTCATGGTCTTACTGGTACCTGTCTTGACGTCCCATAGTCTCACCGTCTAATCATAACTTCCCGATACGATGAACTCTGAATCACTGGATATAGCCACAGCATATACATAACTAGTGTGACCACTCATGGTCTTACAGGTACCTGTCTTGACGTCCCATAGTCTCACCGTATAATCTTAACTTCCCGATACGATGAACTCTGAATCACTGGATATAGCCACAGATGATACATTCTGTGTGTCACCACTCATGGTCTTACAGGTACCTGTCTTGACGTTCCATAGTCTCACCGTCTAATCTGCACTTCCCGATACGATGAACTCTGAATCACTGGATATAGCCACAGATGATACATAATGTGTGTGACCACTCATGGTCTTACAGGTACCTGTCTTGACGTCCCATAGTCTCACCGTATAATCATCACTTCCCGATACGATGAACTCTGAATCACTGGATATAGCCACAGCATATACATAATGTGTGTGACCACTCATAGTCTTACAGGTACCTGTCTTGACGTCCCATAGTCTCACCGTCTAATCATAACTTCCCGATACGATGAACTCTGAATCACTGGATATAGCCACAGCATATACATAACTAGTGTGACCACTCATGGTCTTACAGGTACCTGTCTTGACGTCCCATAGTCTCACCGTATAATCTTAACTTCCCGATACGATGAACTCTGAATCACTGGATATAGCCACAGCATATACATAACTAGTGTGACCACTCATGGTCTTACAGGTACCTGTCTTGACGTCCCATAGTCTCACCGTATAATCATCACTTCCCGTCACGACGAACTCTGAATCACTGGATATAGCCACAGATGATACATAATGTGTGTGACCACTCATGGTCTTACAGGTACCTGTCTTGACGTCCCATAGTCTCACCGTATAATCATCACTTCCCGATACGATGAACTCTGAATCACTGGATATAGCCACAGATCATACATGACTAGTGTGACCACTCATGGTCTTACTGGTACCTGTCTTGACGTCCCATAGTCTCACCGTATAATCATCACTTCCCGATACGATGAACTCTGAATCACTGGATATAGCCACAGATAATACTGAATCTGTGTGACCACTCATGGTCTTACAGGTACCTGTCTTGACGTCCCATAGTCTCACCGTATAATCTTAACTTCCCGATACGATGAACTCTGAATCACTGGATATAGCCACAGCATATACATGACTAGTGTGACCACTCATGGTCTTACAGGTACCTGTCTTGACGTCCCATAGTCTCACCGTAGAATCCTAACTTCCCGATACGATGAACTCTGAATCACTGGATATAGCCACAGATGATACATTCTGTGTGTGACCACTCATGGTCTTACTGGTACCTGTCTTAACGTCCCATAGTCTCACCGTATAATCATGACTTCCCGATACGATGAACTCTGAATCACTGGATATAGCCACAGCATATACATGACTAGTGTGACCACTCATGGTCTTACAGGTACCTGTCTTGACGTCCCATAGTCTCACCGTATAATCCTAACTTCCCGAAACGACGAACTCTGAATCACTGGATATAGCCACAGCATATACAACAATAGTGTGACCACTCATGGTCTTACAGGTACCTGTCTTGACGTCCCATAGTCTCACCGTCTAATCTTAACTTCCCGATACGATGAACTCTGAATCACTGGATATAGCCACAGCTCATACATAATGTGTGTGACCACTCATGGTCTTACTGGTACCTGTCTTGACGTCCCATAGTCTCACCGTCTAATCATCACTTCCCGATACGATGAACTCTGAATCACTGGATATAGCCACAGCATATACATAACTAGTGTGACCACTCATGGTCTTACAGGTACCTGTCTTGACGTCCCATAGTCTCACCGTATAATCTTAACTTCCCGATACGATGAACTCTGAATCACTGGATATAGCCACAGATGATACATAACTAGTGTGACCACTCATGGTCTTACAGGTACCTGTCTTGACGTCCCATAGTCTCACCGTATAATCTTGACTTCCCGATACGATGAACTCTGAATCACTGGATATAGCCACAGCATATACATAATGTGTGTGACCATTCATGGTCTTACAGGTACCTGTCTTGACGTCCCATAGTCTCACCGTCTAATCATCACTTCCCGATACGATGAACTCTGAATCACTGGATATAGCCACAGAGGATACATTCTGTGTGTCACCACTCATGGTCTTACAGGTACCTGTCTTGACGTCCCATAGTCTCACCGTAGAATCATAACTTCCCGATACGATGAACTCTGAATCACTGGATATAGCCACAGCATATACAACACTAGTGTGACCACTCATGGTCTTACAGGTACCTGTCTTGACGTCCCATAGTCTCACCGTCTAATCATGACTTCCCGATACGATGAACTCTGAATCACTGGATATAGCCACAGCATATACATAATGTGTGTGACCACTCATGGTCTTACAGGTACCTGTCTTGACGTCCCATAGTCTCACCGTATAATCTACACTTCCCGATACGATGAACTCTGAATCACTGGATATAGCCACAGCATATACATAATGTGTGTGACCACTCATGGTCTTACAGGTACCTGTCTTGACGTCCCATAGTCTCACCGTCTAATCATCACTTCCCGATACGATGAACTCTGAATCACTGGATATAGCCACAGCATATACATAATGTGTGTGACCATTCATGGTCTTACAGGTACCTGTCTTGACGTCCCATAGTCTCACCGTCTAATCATGACTTCCCGATACGATGAACTCTGAATCACTGGATATAGCCACAGCATATACATAATGTGTGTGACCATTCATGGTCTTACAGGTACCTGTCTTGACGTCCCATAGTCTCACCGTCTAATCATGACTTCCCGATACGATGAACTCTGAATCACTGGATATAGCCACAGCATATACATAATGTGTGTGACCACTCATGGTCTTACAGGTACCTGTCTTGACGTCCCATAGTCTCACCGTCTAATCATCACTTCCCGATACGATGAACTCTGAATCACTGGATATAGCCACAGCATATACATAATGTGTGTGACCACTCATGGTCTTACAGGTACCTGTCTTGACGTCCCATAGTCTCACCGTCTAATCATAACTTCCCGATACGATGAACTCTGAATCACTGGATATAGCCACAGCATATACATGACTAGTGTGACCACTCATGGTCTTACAGGTACCTGTCTTGACGTCCCATAGTCTCACCGTATAATCATAACTTCCCGATACGATGAACTCTGAATCACTGGATATAGCCACAGCATATACATAATGTGTGTGACCACTCATGGTCTTACAGGTACCTGTCTTGACGTCCCATAGTCTCACCGTCTAATCATGACTTCCCGATACGATGAACTCTGAATTACTGGATATAGCCACAGCACATACATAATTAGTGTGACCACTCATGGTCTTACAGGTACCTGTCTTGACGTCCCATAGTCTCACCGTCTAATCATCACTTCCCGATACGATGAACTCTGAATCACTGGATATAGCCACAGCATATACATAATGTGTGTGACCACTCATGGTCTTACAGGTACCTGTCTTGACGTCCCATAGTCTCACCGTATAATCATCACTTCCCGTCACGACGAACTCTGAATCACTGGATATAGCCACAGATGATACATAATGTGTGTGACCATTCATGGTCTTACAGGTACCTGTCTCGACGTTCCATAGTCTCACCGTAGAATCCTAACTTCCCGATACGATGAACTCTGAATCACTGGATTTAGCCACAGCATATACATGACTAGTGTGACCACTCATGGTCTTACAGGTACCTGTCTTGACGTCCCATAGTCTCACCGTATAATCTTAACTTCCCGATACGACGAACTCTGAATCACTGGATATAGCCACAGATAATACTGAATCTGTGTGACCACTCATGGTCTTACAGGTACCTGTCTTGACGTCCCATAGTCTCACCGTCTAATCATGACTTCCCGATACGATGAACTCTGAATCACTGGATATAGCCACAGCATATACATAATGTGTGTGACCACTCATGGTCTTACAGGTACCTGTCTTGACGTCCCATAGTCTCACCGTCTAATCATCACTTCCCGATACGATGAACTCTGAATCACTGGATATAGCCACAGCATATACATAATGTGTGTGACCACTCATGGTCTTACAGGTACCTGTCTTGACGTCCCATAGTCTCACCGTATAATCTTAACTTCCCGATACGACGAACTCTGAATCACTGGATATAGCCACAGCATATACATAATGTGTGTGACCACTCATGGTCTTACAGGTACCTGTCTTGACGTCCCATAGTCTCACCGTATAATCTTGACTTCCCGATACGATGAACTCTGAATCACTGGATATAGCCACAGCATATACATAATGTGTGTGACCATTCATGGTCTTACAGGTACCTGTCTTGACGTCCCATAGTCTCACCGTACAATCATGACTTCCCGATACGATGAACTCTGAATCACTGGATATAGCCACAGATAATACTGAATCTGTGTGACCACTCATGGTCTTACAGGTACCTGTCTTGACGTCCCATAGTCTCACCGTCTAATCATCACTTCCCGATACGATGAACTCTGAATCACTGGATATAGCCACAGATAATACTGAATCTGTGTGACCACTCATGGTCTTACAGGTACCTGTCTTGACGTCCCATAGTCTCACCGTCTAATCATAACTTCCCGATACGATGAACTCTGAATCACTGGATATAGCCACAGCATATACATAACCTGTGTGACCATTCATGGTCTTACTGGTACCTGTCTTGACGTCCCATAGTCTCACCGTCTAATCATAACTTCCCGATACGATGAACTCTGAATCACTGGATATAGCCACAGCATATACATAACTAGTGTGACCACTCATGGTCTTACAGGTACCTGTCTTGACGTCCCATAGTCTCACCGTATAATCTTAACTTCCCGATACGATGAACTCTGAATCACTGGATATAGCCACAGATGATACATTCTGTGTGTCACCACTCATGGTCTTACAGGTACCTGTCTTGACGTTCCATAGTCTCACCGTCTAATCTGCACTTCCCGATACGATGAACTCTGAATCACTGGATATAGCCACAGATGATACATAATGTGTGTGACCACTCATGGTCTTACAGGTACCTGTCTTGACGTCCCATAGTCTCACCGTATAATCATCACTTCCCGATACGATGAACTCTGAATCACTGGATATAGCCACAGCATATACATAATGTGTGTGACCACTCATAGTCTTACAGGTACCTGTCTTGACGTCCCATAGTCTCACCGTCTAATCATAACTTCCCGATACGATGAACTCTGAATCACTGGATATAGCCACAGCATATACATAACTAGTGTGACCACTCATGGTCTTACAGGTACCTGTCTTGACGTCCCATAGTCTCACCGTATAATCTTAACTTCCCGATACGATGAACTCTGAATCACTGGATATAGCCACAGCATATACATAACTAGTGTGACCACTCATGGTCTTACAGGTACCTGTCTTGACGTCCCATAGTCTCACCGTATAATCATCACTTCCCGTCACGACGAACTCTGAATCACTGGATATAGCCACAGATGATACATAATGTGTGTGACCACTCATGGTCTTACAGGTACCTGTCTTGACGTCCCATAGTCTCACCGTATAATCATCACTTCCCGATACGATGAACTCTGAATCACTGGATATAGCCACAGATCATACATGACTAGTGTGACCACTCATGGTCTTACTGGTACCTGTCTTGACGTCCCATAGTCTCACCGTATAATCATCACTTCCCGATACGATGAACTCTGAATCACTGGATATAGCCACAGATAATACTGAATCTGTGTGACCACTCATGGTCTTACAGGTACCTGTCTTGACGTCCCATAGTCTCACCGTATAATCTTAACTTCCCGATACGATGAACTCTGAATCACTGGATATAGCCACAGCATATACATGACTAGTGTGACCACTCATGGTCTTACAGGTACCTGTCTTGACGTCCCATAGTCTCACCGTAGAATCCTAACTTCCCGATACGATGAACTCTGAATCACTGGATATAGCCACAGATGATACATTCTGTGTGTGACCACTCATGGTCTTACTGGTACCTGTCTTAACGTCCCATAGTCTCACCGTATAATCATGACTTCCCGATACGATGAACTCTGAATCACTGGATATAGCCACAGCATATACATGACTAGTGTGACCACTCATGGTCTTACAGGTACCTGTCTTGACGTCCCATAGTCTCACCGTATAATCCTAACTTCCCGAAACGACGAACTCTGAATCACTGGATATAGCCACAGCATATACAACAATAGTGTGACCACTCATGGTCTTACAGGTACCTGTCTTGACGTCCCATAGTCTCACCGTCTAATCTTAACTTCCCGATACGATGAACTCTGAATCACTGGATATAGCCACAGCTCATACATAATGTGTGTGACCACTCATGGTCTTACTGGTACCTGTCTTGACGTCCCATAGTCTCACCGTCTAATCATCACTTCCCGATACGATGAACTCTGAATCACTGGATATAGCCACAGCATATACATAACTAGTGTGACCACTCATGGTCTTACAGGTACCTGTCTTGACGTCCCATAGTCTCACCGTATAATCTTAACTTCCCGATACGATGAACTCTGAATCACTGGATATAGCCACAGATGATACATAATGTGTGTGACCACTCATGGTCTTACTGGTACCTGTCTTGACGTCCCATAGTCTCACCGTCTAATCATCACTTCCCGATACGATGAACTCTGAATCACTGGATATAGCCACAGCATATACATAACTAGTGTGACCACTCATGGTCTTACAGGTACCTGTCTTGACGTCCCATAGTCTCACCGTCTAATCATAACTTCCCGATACGATGAACTCTGAATCACTGGATATAGCCACAGCTCATACATAATGTGTGTGACCACTCATGGTCTTACTGGTACCTGTCTTGACGTCCCATAGTCTCACCGTCTAATCATCACTTCCCGATACGATGAACTCTGAATCACTGGATATAGCCACAGCATATACATAACTAGTGTGACCACTCATGGTCTTACAGGTACCTGTCTTGACGTCCCATAGTCTCACCGTCTAATCATAACTTCCCGATACGATGAACTCTGAATCACTGGATATAGCCACAGCATATACATAACCTGTGTGACCATTCATGGTCTTACTGGTACCTGTCTTGACGTCCCATAGTCTCACCGTCTAATCATAACTTCCCGATACGATGAACTCTGAATCACTGGATATAGCCACAGCATATACATAACTAGTGTGACCACTCATGGTCTTACAGGTACCTGTCTTGACGTCCCATAGTCTCACCGTATAATCTTAACTTCCCGATACGATGAACTCTGAATCACTGGATATAGCCACAGATGATACATAATGTGTGTGACCACTCATGGTCTTACAGGTACCTGTCTTGACGTCCCATAGTCTCACCGTATAATCATCACTTCCCGATACGATGAACTCTGAATCACTGGATATAGCCACAGCATATACATAATGTGTGTGACCACTCATGGTCTTACAGGTACCTGTCTTGACGTTCCATAGTCTCACCGTAGAATCCTAACTTCCCGATACGATGAACTCTGAATCACTGGATATAGCCACAGCATATACATGACTAGTGTGACCACTCATGGTCTTACAGGTACCTGTCTTGACGTCCCATAGTCTCACCGTATAATCTTAACTTCCCGATACGACGAACTCTGAATCACTGGATATAGCCACAGATAATACTGAATCTGTGTGACCACTCATGGTCTTACAGGTACCTGTCTTGACGTCCCATAGTCTCACCGTATAATCTTAACTTCCCGATACGATGAACTCTGAATCACTGGATATAGCCACAGATAATACATAATGTGTGTGACCACTCATGGTCTTACAGGTACCTGTCTTGACGTCCCATAGTCTCACCGTATAATCTTGACTTCCCGATACGACGAACTCTGAATCACTGGATATAGCCACAGATGATACATAATGTGTGTGACCATTCATGGTCTTACAGGTACCTGTCTTGACGTCCCATAGTCTCACCGTAGAATCCTAACTTCCCGATACGATGAACTCTGAATCACTGGATATAGCCACAGATCATACATGACTAGTGTGACCACTCATGGTCTTACAGGTACCTGTCTTGACGTCCCATAGTCTCACCGTATAATCATCACTTCCCGATACGATGAACTCTGAATCACTGGATATAGCCACAGCATATACATAACTAGTGTGACCACTCATGGTCTTACAGGTACCTGTCTTGACGTCCCATAGTCTCACCGTCTAATCATAACTTCCCGATACGATGAACTCTGAATCACTGGATATAGCCACAGCATATACATAACTAGTGTGACCACTCATGGTCTTACAGGTACCTGTCTTGACGTCCCATAGTCTCACCGTATAATCTTAACTTCCCGATACGATGAACTCTGAATCACTGGATATAGCCACAGATGATACATAATGTGTGTGACCACTCATGGTCTTACAGGTACCTGTCTTGACGTCCCATAGTCTCACCGTATAATCATCACTTCCCGATACGATGAACTCTGAATCACTGGATATAGCCACAGCATATACATAATGTGTGTCACCACTCATGGTCTTACAGGTACCTGTCTTGACGTTCCATAGTCTCACCGTAGAATCCTAACTTCCCGATACGATGAACTCTGAATCACTGGATATAGCCACAGCATATACATAACTAGTGTGACCACTCATGGTCTTACAGGTACCTGTCTTGACGTCCCATAGTCTCACCGTATAATCTTAACTTCCCGATACGATGAACTCTGAATCACTGGATATAGCCACAGATGATACATTCTGTGTGTCACCACTCATGGTCTTACAGGTACCTGTCTTGACGTTCCATAGTCTCACCGTCTAATCATAACTTCCCGATACGATGAACTCTGAATCACTGGATATAGCCATAGCATATACATAATGTGTGTCACCACTCATGGTCTTACAGGTACCTGTCTTGACGTCCCATAGTCTCACCGTCTAATCATCACTTCCCGATACGATGAACTCTGAATCACTGGATATAGCCACAGCATATACATAATGTGTGTGACCACTCATGGTCTTACAGGTACCTGTCTTGACGTCCCATAGTCTCACCGTCTAATCATAACTTCCCGATACGATGAACTCTGAATCACTGGATATAGCCATAGCATATACATAATGTGTGTCACCACTCATGGTCTTACAGGTACCTGTCTTGACGTCCCATAGTCTCACCGTATAATCTTAACTTCCCGATACGATGAACTCTGAATCACTGGATATAGCCACAGATGATACATAATGTGTGTGACCACTCATGGTCTTACAGGTACCTGTCTTGACGTCCCATAGTCTCACCGTCTAATCATGACTTCCCGATACGATGAACTCTGAATCACTGGATATAGCCACAGCATATACATAATGTGTGTGACCACTCATGGTCTTACAGGTACCTGTCTTGACGTCCCATAGTCTCACCGTCTAATCATAACTTCCCGATACGATGAACTCTGAATCACTGGATATAGCCACAGCATATACATAACTAGTGTGACCACTCATGGTCTTACAGGTACCTGTCTTGACGTCCCATAGTCTCACCGTATAATCATCACTTCCCGTCACGACGAACTCTGAATCACTGGATATAGCCACAGATGATACATAATGTGTGTGACCATTCATGGTCTTACAGGTACCTGTCTTGACGTCCCATAGTCTCACCGTAGAATCCTAACTTCCCGATACGATGAACTCTGAATCACTGGATATAGCCACAGCATTTACATAATGTGTGTGACCACTCATGGTCTTACAGGTACCTGTCTTGACGTCCCATAGTCTCACCGTATAATCTTAACTTCCCGATACGATGAACTCTGAATCACTGGATATAGCCACAGCATATACATAACTAGTGTGACCACTCATGGTCTTACAGGTACCTGTCTTGACGTCCCATAGTCTCACCGTCTAATCATAACTTCCCGATACGATGAACTCTGAATCACTGGATATAGCCACAGATGATACATAACTAGTGTGACCACTCATGGTCTTACAGGTACCTGTCTTGACGTCCCATAGTCTCACCGTATAATCTTAACTTCCCGATACGATGAACTCTGAATCACTGGATATAGCCACAGATGATACATAATGTGTGTGACCACTCATGGTCTTACAGGTACCTGTCTTGACGTCCCATAGTCTCACCGTATAATCATCACTTCCCGATACGATGAACTCTGAATCACTGGATATAGCCACAGCATATACATAATGTGTGTGACCACTCATGGTCTTACAGGTACCTGTCTTGACGTTCCATAGTCTCACCGTCTAATCATAACTTCCCGATACGATGAACTCTGAATCACTGGATATAGCCACAGCATATACATAACTAGTGTGACCACTCATGGTCTTACAGGTACCTGTCTTGACGTCCCATAGTCTCACCGTATAATCTTAACTTCCCGATACGATGAACTCTGAATCACTGGATATAGCCACAGATGATACATTCTGTGTGTCACCACTCATGGTCTTACAGGTACCTGTCTTGACGTTCCATAGTCTCACCGTATAATCTTAACTTCCCGATACGATGAACTCTGAATCACTGGATATAGCCACAGATGATACATTCTGTGTGTCACCACTCATGGTCTTACAGGTACCTGTCTTGACGTCCCATAGTCTCACCGTATAATCTTAACTTCCCGATACGATGAACTCTGAATCACTGGATATAGCCACAGCATATACATAACTAGTGTGACCACTCATGGTCTTACAGGTACCTGTCTTGACGTCCCATAGTCTCACCGTATAATCATCACTTCCCGTCACGACGAACTCTGAATCACTGGATATAGCCACAGATGATACATAACTAGTGTGACCACTCATGGTCTTACAGGTACCTGTCTTGACGTCCCATAGTCTCACCGTCTAATCATCACTTCCCGATACGATGAACTCTGAATCACTGGATATAGCCACAGATCATACATGACTAGTGTGACCACTCATGGTCTTACTGGTACCTGTCTTGACGTCCCATAGTCTCACCGTCTAATCATAACTTCCCGATACGATGAACTCTGAATCACTGGATATAGCCACAGCATATACATAACTAGTGTGACCACTCATGGTCTTACAGGTACCTGTCTTGACGTCCCATAGTCTCACCGTCTAATCATAACTTCCCGATACGATGAACTCTGAATCACTGGATATAGCCACAGCATATACATAATGTGTGTGACCATTCATGGTCTTACAGGTACCTGTCTTGACGTCCCATAGTCTCACCGTCTAATCATCACTTCCCGATACGATGAACTCTGAATCACTGGATATAGCCACAGATAATACATAATGTGTGTGACCACTCATGGTCTTACAGGTACCTGTCTTGACGTCCCATAGTCTCACCGTATAATCATCACTTCCCGATACGACGAACTCTGAATCACTGGATATAGCCACAGATGATACATAATGTGTGTGACCACTCATGGTCTTACAGGTACCTGTCTTGACGTCCCATAGTCTCACCGTCTAATCATAACTTCCCGATACGATGAACTCTGAATCACTGGATATAGCCATAGCATATACATAATGTGTGTGACCATTCATGGTCTTACAGGTACCTGTCTTGACGTCCCATAGTCTCACCGTCTAATCATCACTTCCCGATACGATGAACTCTGAATCACTGGATATAGCCACAGCATATACAACACTAGTGTGACCACTCATGGTCTTACAGGTACCTGTCTTGACGTCCCATAGTCTCACCGTAGAATCCTAACTTCCCGATACGATGAACTCTGAATCACTGGATATAGCCACAGCATATACATAACTAGTGTGACCACTCATGGTCTTACAGGTACCTGTCTTGACGTCCCATAGTCTCACCGTATAATCAGAACTTCCCGATACGATGAACTCTGAATCACTGGATATAGCCACTGCATATACATGACTAGTGTGACCACTCATGGTCTTACAGGTACCTGTCTTGACGTCCCATAGTCTCACCGTCTAATCATAACTTCCCGATACGATGAACTCTGAATCACTGGATATAGCCATAGCATATACATAATGTGTGTCACCACTCATGGTCTTACAGGTACCTGTCTTGACGTCCCATAGTCTCACCGTATAATCTTAACTTCCCGATACGACGAACTCTGAATCACTGGATATAGCCACAGCATATACATAATGTGTGTAACCACTCATGGTCTTACAGGTACCTGTCTTGACGTCCCATAGTCACACCGTCTAATCATAACTTCCCGATACGATGAACTCTGAATCACTGGATATAGCCACAGATCATACATGACTAGTGTGACCACTCATGGTCTTACAGGTACCTGTCTTGACGTCCCATAGTCTCACCGTATAATCTTAACTTCCCGATACGATGAACTCTGAATCACTGGATATAGCCACAGATGATACATAACTAGTGTGACCACTCATGGTCTTACAGGTACCTGTCTTGACGTCCCATAGTCTCACCGTATAATCATAACTTCCCGATACGATGAACTCTGAATCACTGGATATAGCCACAGCATATACATAACTAGTGTGACCACTCATGGTCTTACAGGTACCTGTCTTGACGTCCCATAGTCTCACCGTATAATCTTAACTTCCCGATACGACGAACTCTGAATCACTGGATATAGCCACAGATGATACATAATGTGTGTGACCACTCATGGTCTTACAGGTACCTGTCTTGACGTCCCATAGTCTCACCGTCTAATCATGACTTCCCGATACGATGAACTCTGAATCACTGGATATAGCCACAGCATATACATAATGTGTGTGACCACTCATGGTCTTACAGGTACCTGTCTTGACGTCCCATAGTCTCACCGTCTAATCATAACTTCCCGATACGATGAACTCTGAATCACTGGATATAGCCATAGCATATACATAATGTGTGTGACCACTCATGGTCTTACAGGTACCTGTCTTGACGTCCCATAGTCTCACCGTCTAATCATCACTTCCCGATACGATGAACTCTGAATCACTGGATATAGCCACAGCATATACATAACTAGTGTGACCACTCATGGTCTTACAGGTACCTGTCTTGACGTCCCATAGTCTCACCGTAGAATCCTAACTTCCCGATACGATGAACTCTGAATCACTGGATATAGCCACAGCATATACATAATGTGTGTGACCACTCATGGTCTTACAGGTACCTGTCTTGACGTCCCATAGTCTCACCGTCTAATCATAACTTCCCGATACGATGAACTCTGAATCACTGGATATAGCCACAGCATATACATAACTAGTGTGACCACTCATGGTCTTACAGGTACCTGTCTTGACGTCCCATAGTCTCACCGTATAATCATCACTTCCCGTCACGACGAACTCTGAATCACTGGATATAGCCACAGATGATACATAATGTGTGTGACCACTCATGGTCTTACAGGTACCTGTCTTGACGTCCCATAGTCTCACCGTCTAATCATCACTTCCCGATACGATGAACTCTGAATCACTGGATATAGCCACAGCATATAAAAAACTAGTGTGACCACTCATGGTCTTACAGGTACCTGTCTTGACGTCCCATAGTCTCACCGTCTAATCATCACTTCCCGATACGATGAACTCTGAATCACTGGATATAGCCACAGCATATACATAATGTGTGTGACCACTCATGGTCTTACAGGTACCTGTCTTGACGTCCCATAGTCTCACCGTCTAATCATCACTTCCCGATACGATGAACTCTGAATCACTGGATATAGCCATAGCATATACATAATGTGTGTCACCACTCATGGTCTTACAGGTACCTGTCTTGACGTCCCATAGTCTCACCGTATAATCTTAACTTCCCGATACGATGAACTCTGAATCACTGGATATAGCCACAGATGATACATAATGTGTGTGACCACTCATGGTCTTACAGGTACCTGTCTTGACGTCCCATAGTCTCACCGTCTAATCATAACTTCCCGATACGATGAACTCTGAATCACTGGATATAGCCATAGCATATACATAATGTGTGTCACCACTCATGGTCTTACAGGTACCTGTCTTGACGTCCCATAGTCTCACCGTCTAATCATAACTTCCCGATACGATGAACTCTGAATCACTGGATATAGCCACAGCATATACATAATGTGTGTGACCACTCATGGTCTTACAGGTATCTGTCTTGACGTCCCATAGTCTCACCGTAGAATCCTAACTTCCCGATACGATGAACTCTGAATCACTGGATATAGCCACAGCATATACATAATGTGTGTGACCACTCATGGTCTTACAGGTACCTGTCTTGACGTCCCATAGTCTCACCGTAGAATCCTAACTTCCCGATACGATGAACTCTGAATCACTGGATATAGCCACAGCATATACATGACTAGTGTGACCACTCATGGTCTTACAGGTACCTGTCTTGACGTCCCATAGTCTCACCGTCTAATCATAACTTCCCGATACGATGAACTCTGAATCACTGGATATAGCCACAGCATATAAAAAACTAGTGTGACCACTCATGGTCTTACAGGTACCTGTCTTGACGTCCCATAGTCTCACCGTCTAATCATCACTTCCCGATACGATGAACTCTGAATCACTGGATATAGCCACAGCATATGCATAATGTGTGTGACCACTCATGGTCTTACAGGTACCTGTCTTGACGTCCCATAGTCTCACCGTCTAATCATCACTTCCCGATACGATGAACTCTGAATCACTGGATATAGCCATAGCATATACATAATGTGTGTCACCACTCATGGTCTTACAGGTACCTGTCTTGACGTCCCATAGTCTCACCGTATAATCTTAACTTCCCGATACGATGAACTCTGAATCACTGGATATAGCCACAGATGATACATAATGTGTGTGACCACTCATGGTCTTACAGGTACCTGTCTTGACGTCCCATAGTCTCACCGTCTAATCATGACTTCCCGATACGATGAACTCTGAATCACTGGATATAGCCACAGCATATACATAATGTGTGTGACCACTCATGGTCTTACAGGTACCTGTCTTGACGTCCCATAGTCTCACCGTCTAATCATAACTTCCCGATACGATGAACTCTGAATCACTGGATATAGCCATAGCATATACATAATGTGTGTGACCACTCATGGTCTTACAGGTACCTGTCTTGACGTCCCATAGTCTCACCGTATAATCAGAACTTCCCGATACGATGAACTCTGAATCACTGGATATAGCCACAGCATATAAAAAACTAGTGTGACCACTCATGGTCTTACAGGTACCTGTCTTGACGTCCCATAGTCTCACCGTCTAATCATCACTTCCCGATACGATGAACTCTGAATCACTGGATATAGCCACAGCATATACATAACTAGTGTGACCACTCATGGTCTTACAGGTACCTGTCTTGACGTCCCATAGTCTCACCGTATAATCTTAACTTCCCGATACGATGAACTCTGAATCACTGGATATAGCCACAGATGATACATAATGTGTGTGACCACTCATGGTCTTACAGGTACCTGTCTTGACGTCCCATAGTCTCACCGTCTAATCATGACTTCCCGATACGATGAACTCTGAATTACTGGATATAGCCACAGCACATACATAATTAGTGTGACCACTCATGGTCTTACAGGTACCTGTCTTGACGTCCCATAGTCTCACCGTCTAATCATCACTTCCCGATACGATGAACTCTGAATCACTGGATATAGCCACAGCATATACATAATGTGTGTGACCACTCATGGTCTTACAGGTACCTGTCTTGACGTCCCATAGTCTCACCGTATAATCATCACTTCCCGTCACGACGAACTCTGAATCACTGGATATAGCCACAGATGATACATAATGTGTGTGACCATTCATGGTCTTACAGGTACCTGTCTTGACGTCCCATAGTCTCACCGTAGAATCCTAACTTCCCGATACGATGAACTCTGAATCACTGGATATAGCCACAGCATTTACATAATCTTTGTGACCACTCATGGTCTTACAGGTACCTGTCTTGACGTCCCATAGTCTCACCGTATAATCATAACTTCCCGATACGATGAACTCTGAATCACTGGATATAGCCACAGCATATACATAACTAGTGTGACCACTCATGGTCTTACAGGTACCTGTCTTGACGTCCCATAGTCTCACCGTATAATCTTAACTTCCCGATACGATGAACTCTGAATCACTGGATATAGCCACAGATGATACATAATGTGTGTGACCACTCATGGTCTTACAGGTACCTGTCTTGACGTCCCATAGTCTCACCGTCTAATCATGACTTCCCGATACGATGAACTCTGAATCACTGGATATAGCCATAGCATATACATAATGTGTGTGACCACTCATGGTCTTACAGGTACCTGTCTTGACGTCCCATAGTCTCACCGTCTAATCATCACTTCCCGATACGATGAACTCTGAATCACTGGATATAGCCATAGCATATACATAATGTGTGTCACCACTCATGGTCTTACAGGTACCTGTCTTGACGTCCCATAGTCTCACCGTCTAATCATAACTTCCCGATACGATGAACTCTGAATCACTGGATATAGCCACAGCATATACATAATGTGTGTGACCACTCATGGTCTTACAGGTACCTGTCTTGACGTCCCATAGTCTCACCGTAGAATCCTAACTTCCCGATACGATGAACTCTGAATCACTGGATATAGCCACAGCATATACATAATGTGTGTGACCACTCATGGTCTTACAGGTACCTGTCTTGACGTCCCATAGTCTCACCGTAGAATCCTAACTTCCCGATACGATGAACTCTGAATCACTGGATATAGCCACAGCATATACATGACTAGTGTGACCACTCATGGTCTTACAGGTACCTGTCTTGACGTCCCATAGTCTCACCGTCTAATCATAACTTCCCGATACGATGAACTCTGAATCACTGGATATAGCCACAGCATATAAAAAACTAGTGTGACCACTCATGGTCTTACAGGTACCTGTCTTGACGTCCCATAGTCTCACCGTCTAATCATCACTTCCCGATACGATGAACTCTGAATCACTGGATATAGCCACAGATGATACATAATGTGTGTGACCACTCATGGTCTTACAGGTACCTGTCTTGACGTCCCATAGTCTCACCGTCTAATCATCACTTCCCGATACGATGAACTCTGAATCACTGGATATAGCCACAGATGATACATAATGTGTGTGACCACTCATGGTCTTACAGGTACCTGTCTTGACGTCCCATAGTCTCACCGTCTAATCATAACTTCCCGATACGATGAACTCTGAATCACTGGATATAGCCACAGCATATACATAATGTGTGTGACCACTCATGGTCTTACAGGTACCTGTCTTGACGTCCCATAGTCTCACCGTAGAATCCTAACTTCCCGATACGATGAACTCTGAATCACTGGATATAGCCACAGCATTTACATAATCTTTGTGACCACTCATGGTCTTACAGGTACCTGTCTTGACGTCCCATAGTCTCACCGTCTAATCATAACTTCCCGATACGATGAACTCTGAATCACTGGATATAGCCATAGCATATACATAATGTGTGTCACCACTCATGGTCTTACAGGTACCTGTCTTGACGTCCCATAGTCTCACCGTATAATCTTAACTTCCCGATACGATGAACTCTGAATCACTGGATATAGCCACAGATGATACATAATGTGTGTGACCACTCATGGTCTTACAGGTACCTGTCTTGACGTCCCATAGTCTCACCGTCTAATCATAACTTCCCGATACGATGAACTCTGAATCACTGGATATAGCCATAGCATATACATAATGTGTGTCACCACTCATGGTCTTACAGGTACCTGTCTTGACGTCCCATAGTCTCACCGTCTAATCATAACTTCCCGATACGATGAACTCTGAATCACTGGATATAGCCACAGCATATACATAATGTGTGTGACCACTCATGGTCTTACAGGTATCTGTCTTGACGTCCCATAGTCTCACCGTAGAATCCTAACTTCCCGATACGATGAACTCTGAATCACTGGATATAGCCACAGATGATACATAATGTGTGTGACCACTCATGGTCTTACAGGTACCTGTCTTGACGTCCCATAGTCTCACCGTAGAATCCTAACTTCCCGATACGATGAACTCTGAATCACTGGATATAGCCACAGCATATACATGACTAGTGTGACCACTCATGGTCTTACAGGTACCTGTCTTGACGTCCCATAGTCTCACCGTCTAATCATAACTTCCCGATACGATGAACTCTGAATCACTGGATATAGCCACAGCATATAAAAAACTAGTGTGACCACTCATGGTCTTACAGGTACCTGTCTTGACGTCCCATAGTCTCACCGTCTAATCATAACTTCCCGATACGATGAACTCTGAATCACTGGATATAGCCACAGCATATACATAATGTGTGTGACCACTCATGGTCTTACAGGTACCTGTCTTGACGTCCCATAGTCTCACCGTCTAATCATCACTTCCCGATACGATGAACTCTGAATCACTGGATATAGCCATAGCATATACATAATGTGTGTCACCACTCATGGTCTTACAGGTACCTGTCTTGACGTCCCATAGTCTCACCGTATAATCTTAACTTCCCGATACGATGAACTCTGAATCACTGGATATAGCCACAGATGATACATAATGTGTGTGACCACTCATGGTCTTACAGGTACCTGTCTTGACGTCCCATAGTCTCACCGTCTAATCATCACTTCCCGATACGATGAACTCTGAATCACTGGATATAGCCACAGATGATACATAATGTGTGTGACCACTCATGGTCTTACAGGTACCTGTCTTGACGTCCCATAGTCTCACCGTCCAATCATAACTTCCCGATACGATGAACTCTGAATCACTGGATATAGCCACAGATCATACATGACTAGTGTGACCACTCATGGTCTTACAGGTACCTGTCTTGACGTCCCATAGTCTCACCGTATAATCAGAACTTCCCGATACGATGAACTCTGAATCACTGGATATAGCCACAGCATATAAAAAACTAGTGTGACCACTCATGGTCTTACAGGTACCTGTCTTGACGTCCCATAGTCTCACCGTCTAATCATCACTTCCCGATACGATGAACTCTGAATCACTGGATATAGCCACAGCATATACATAACTAGTGTGACCACTCATGGTCTTACAGGTACCTGTCTTGACGTCCCATAGTCTCACCGTATAATCTTAACTTCCCGATACGATGAACTCTGAATCACTGGATATAGCCACAGATGATACATAATGTGTGTGACCACTCATGGTCTTACAGGTACCTGTCTTGACGTCCCATAGTCTCACCGTCTAATCATGACTTCCCGATACGATGAACTCTGAATTACTGGATATAGCCACAGCACATACATAATTAGTGTGACCACTCATGGTCTTACAGGTACCTGTCTTGACGTCCCATAGTCTCACCGTCTAATCATCACTTCCCGATACGATGAACTCTGAATCACTGGATATAGCCACAGCATATACATAATGTGTGTGACCACTCATGGTCTTACAGGTACCTGTCTTGACGTCCCATAGTCTCACCGTATAATCATCACTTCCCGTCACGATGAACTCTGAATCACTGGATATAGCCACAGCATTTACATAATCTTTGTGACCACTCATGGTCTTACAGGTACCTGTCTTGACGTCCCATAGTCTCACCGTATAATCATAACTTCCCGATACGATGAACTCTGAATCACTGGATATAGCCACAGCATATACATAACTAGTGTGACCACTCATGGTCTTACAGGTACCTGTCTTGACGTCCCATAGTCTCACCGTATAATCTTAACTTCCCGATACGATGAACTCTGAATCACTGGATATAGCCACAGATGATACATAATGTGTGTGACCACTCATGGTCTTACAGGTACCTGTCTTGACGTCCCATAGTCTCACCGTCTAATCATGACTTCCCGATACGATGAACTCTGAATCACTGGATATAGCCACAGCATATGCATAATGTGTGTGACCACTCATGGTCTTACAGGTACCTGTCTTGACGTCCCATAGTCTCACCGTCTAATCATCACTTCCCGATACGATGAACTCTGAATCACTGGATATAGCCATAGCATATACATAATGTGTGTCACCACTCATGGTCTTACAGGTACCTGTCTTGACGTCCCATAGTCTCACCGTCTAATCATAACTTCCCGATACGATGAACTCTGAATCACTGGATATAGCCACAGCATATACATAATGTGTGTGACCACTCATGGTCTTACAGGTACCTGTCTTGACGTCCCATAGTCTCACCGTAGAATCCTAACTTCCCGATACGATGAACTCTGAATCACTGGATATAGCCACAGCATATACATAATGTGTGTGACCACTCATGGTCTTACAGGTACCTGTCTTGACGTCCCATAGTCTCACCGTAGAATCCTAACTTCCCGATACGATGAACTCTGAATCACTGGATATAGCCACAGCATATACATGACTAGTGTGACCACTCATGGTCTTACAGGTACCTGTCTTGACGTCCCATAGTCTCACCGTCTAATCATAACTTCCCGATACGATGAACTCTGAATCACTGGATATAGCCACAGCATATAAAAAACTAGTGTGACCACTCATGGTCTTACAGGTACCTGTCTTGACGTCCCATAGTCTCACCGTCTAATCATCACTTCCCGATACGATGAACTCTGAATCACTGGATATAGCCACAGATGATACATAATGTGTGTGACCACTCATGGTCTTACAGGTACCTGTCTTGACGTCCCATAGTCTCACCGTCTAATCATAACTTCCCGATACGATGAACTCTGAATCACTGGATATAGCCATAGCATATACATAATGTGTGTCACCACTCATGGTCTTACAGGTACCTGTCTTGACGTCCCATAGTCTCACCGTCTAATCATAACTTCCCGATACGATGAACTCTGAATCACTGGATATAGCCACAGCATATACATAACTAGTGTGACCACTCATGGTCTTACAGGTATCTGTCTTGACGTCCCATAGTCTCACCGTCTAATCATAACTTCCCGATACGATGAACTCTGAATCACTGGATATAGCCACAGCATATACATAATGTGTGTGACCACTCATGGTCTTACAGGTACCTGTCTTGACGTCCCATAGTCTCACCGTAGAATCCTAACTTCCCGATACGATGAACTCTGAATCACTGGATATAGCCACAGCATATACATGACTAGTGTGACCACTCATGGTCTTACAGGTACCTGTCTTGACGTCCCATAGTCTCACCGTCTAATCATAACTTCCCGATACGATGAACTCTGAATCACTGGATATAGCCACAGCATATACATAATGTGTGTGACCACTCATGGTCTTACAGGTACCTGTCTTGACGTCCCATAGTCTCACCGTAGAATCCTAACTTCCCGATACGATGAACTCTGAATCACTGGATATAGCCACAGCATATACATGACTAGTGTGACCACTCATGGTCTTACAGGTACCTGTCTTGACGTCCCATAGTCTCACCGTCTAATCATAACTTCCCGATACGATGAACTCTGAATCACTGGATATAGCCACTGCATATACATGACTAGTGTGACCACTCATGGTCTTACAGGTACCTGTCTTGACGTCCCATAGTCTCACCGTCTAATCATAACTTCCCGATACGATGAACTCTGAATCACTGGATATAGCCATAGCATATACATAATGTGTGTCACCACTCATGGTCTTACAGGTACCTGTCTTGACGTCCCATAGTCTCACCGTATAATCTTAACTTCCCGATACGACGAACTCTGAATCACTGGATATAGCCACAGCATATACATAATGTGTGTAACCACTCATGGTCTTACAGGTACCTGTCTTGACGTCCCATAGTCACACCGTCTAATCATAACTTCCCGATACGATGAACTCTGAATCACTGGATATAGCCACAGATCATACATGACTAGTGTGACCACTCATGGTCTTACAGGTACCTGTCTTGACGTCCCATAGTCTCACCGTCTAATCATGACTTCCCGATACGATGAACTCTGAATCACTGGATATAGCCACAGCATATACATAACTAGTGTGACCACTCATGGTCTTACAGGTACCTGTCTTGACGTCCCATAGTCTCACCGTCTAATCATAACTTCCCGATACGATGAACTCTGAATCACTGGATATAGCCACAGATGATACATAATGTGTGTGACCACTCATGGTCTTACAGGTACCTGTCTTGACGTCCCATAGTCTCACCGTCTAATCATGACTTCCCGATACGATGAACTCTGAATTACTGGATATAGCCACAGCACATACATAATTAGTGTGACCACTCATGGTCTTACAGGTACCTGTCTTGACGTCCCATAGTCTCACCGTCTAATCATCACTTCCCGATACGATGAACTCTGAATCACTGGATATAGCCACAGCATATACATAATGTGTGTGACCACTCATGGTCTTACAGGTACCTGTCTTGACGTCCCATAGTCTCACCGTATAATCATCACTTCCCGTCACGACGAACTCTGAATCACTGGATATAGCCACAGATGATACATAATGTGTGTGACCATTCATGGTCTTACAGGTACCTGTCTTGACGTCCCATAGTCTCACCGTAGAATCCTAACTTCCCGATACGATGAACTCTGAATCACTGGATATAGCCACAGCATTTACATAATCTTTGTGACCACTCATGGTCTTACAGGTACCTGTCTTGACGTCCCATAGTCTCACCGTATAATCATAACTTCCCGATACGATGAACTCTGAATCACTGGATATAGCCACAGCATATAAAAAACTAGTGTGACCACTCATGGTCTTACAGGTACCTGTCTTGACGTCCCATAGTCTCACCGTCTAATCATCACTTCCCGATACGATGAACTCTGAATCACTGGATATAGCCACAGCATATACATAACTAGTGTGACCACTCATGGTCTTACAGGTACCTGTCTTGACGTCCCATAGTCTCACCGTATAATCTTAACTTCCCGATACGATGAACTCTGAATCACTGGATATAGCCACAGATGATACATAATGTGTGTGACCACTCATGGTCTTACAGGTACCTGTCTTGACGTCCCATAGTCTCACCGTCTAATCATGACTTCCCGATACGATGAACTCTGAATTACTGGATATAGCCACAGCACATACATAATTAGTGTGACCACTCATGGTCTTACAGGTACCTGTCTTGACGTCCCATAGTCTCACCGTCTAATCATCACTTCCCGATACGATGAACTCTGAATCACTGGATATAGCCACAGATGATACATAATGTGTGTGACCACTCATGGTCTTACAGGTACCTGTCTTGACGTCCCATAGTCTCACCGTATAATCATCACTTCCCGTCACGACGAACTCTGAATCACTGGATATAGCCACAGATGATACATAATGTGTGTGACCATTCATGGTCTTACAGGTACCTGTCTTGACGTCCCATAGTCTCACCGTAGAATCCTAACTTCCCGATACGATGAACTCTGAATCACTGGATATAGCCACAGCATATACATGACTAGTGTGACCACTCATGGTCTTACAGGTACCTGTCTTGACGTCCCATAGTCTCACCGTCTAATCATAACTTCCCGATACGATGAACTCTGAATCACTGGATATAGCCACAGCATATACATAATGTGTGTGACCACTCATGGTCTTACAGGTACCTGTCTTGACGTCCCATAGTCTCACCGTCTAATCATCACTTCCCGATACGATGAACTCTGAATCACTGGATATAGCCACAGCATATACATAACTAGTGTGACCACTCATGGTCTTACAGGTACCTGTCTTGACGTCCCATAGTCTCACCGTATAATCATAACTTCCCGATACGATGAACTCTGAATCACTGGATATAGCCACAGATGATACATAATGTGTGTGACCACTCATGGTCTTACAGGTACCTGTCTTGACGTCCCATAGTCTCACCGTCTAATCATGACTTCCCGATACGATGAACTCTGAATTACTGGATATAGCCACAGCACATACATAATTAGTGTGACCACTCATGGTCTTACAGGTACCTGTCTTGACGTCCCATAGTCTCACCGTAGAATCCTAACTTCCCGATACGATGAACTCTGAATCACTGGATATAGCCACAGATCATACATAATATGTGTGACCATTCATGGTCTTACAGGTACCTGTCTTGACGTCCCATAGTCTCACCGTATAATCTTAACTTCCCGATACGATGAACTCTGAATCACTGGATATAGCCACAGATGATACATAATGTGTGTGACCACTCATGGTCTTACAGGTACCTGTCTTGACGTCCCATAGTCTCACCGTCTAATCATGACTTCCCGATACGATGAACTCTGAATCACTGGATATAGCCACAGCATATGCATAATGTGTGTGACCACTCATGGTCTTACAGGTACCTGTCTTGACGTCCCATAGTCTCACCGTCTAATCATCACTTCCCGATACGATGAACTCTGAATCACTGGATATAGCCATAGCATATACATAATGTGTGTGACCACTCATGGTCTTACAGGTACCTGTCTTGACGTCCCATAGTCTCACCGTCTAATCATAACTTCCCGATACGATGAACTCTGAATCACTGGATATAGCCACAGCATATACATAATGTGTGTGACCACTCATGGTCTTACAGGTACCTGTCTTGACGTCCCATAGTCTCACCGTAGAATCCTAACTTCCCGATACGATGAACTCTGAATCACTGGATATAGCCACAGCATATAAAAAACTAGTGTGACCACTCATGGTCTTACAGGTACCTGTCTTGACGTCCCATAGTCTCACCGTCTAATCATCACTTCCCGATACGATGAACTCTGAATCACTGGATATAGCCACAGCATATACATAACTAGTGTGACCACTCATGGTCTTACAGGTACCTGTCTTGACGTCCCATAGTCTCACCGTATAATCTTAACTTCCCGATACGATGAACTCTGAATCACTGGATATAGCCACAGATGATACATAATGTGTGTGACCACTCATGGTCTTACAGGTACCTGTCTTGACGTCCCATAGTCTCACCGTCTAATCATGACTTCCCGATACGATGAACTCTGAATTACTGGATATAGCCACAGCACATACATAATTAGTGTGACCACTCATGGTCTTACAGGTACCTGTCTTGACGTCCCATAGTCTCACCGTCTAATCATCACTTCCCGATACGATGAACTCTGAATCACTGGATATAGCCACAGCATATACATAATGTGTGTGACCACTCATGGTCTTACAGGTACCTGTCTTGACGTCCCATAGTCTCACCGTATAATCATCACTTCCCGTCACGATGAACTCTGAATCACTGGATATAGCCACAGCATTTACATAATCTTTGTGACCACTCATGGTCTTACAGGTACCTGTCTTGACGTCCCATAGTCTCACCGTATAATCATAACTTCCCGATACGATGAACTCTGAATCACTGGATATAGCCACAGCATATACATAACTAGTGTGACCACTCATGGTCTTACAGGTACCTGTCTTGACGTCCCATAGTCTCACCGTAGAATCCTAACTTCCCGATACGATGAACTCTGAATCACTGGATATAGCCACAGCATATACATAATGTGTGTGACCACTCATGGTCTTACAGGTACCTGTCTTGACGTCCCATAGTCTCACCGTAGAATCCTAACTTCCCGATACGATGAACTCTGAATCACTGGATATAGCCACAGCATATACATGACTAGTGTGACCACTCATGGTCTTACAGGTACCTGTCTTGACGTCCCATAGTCTCACCGTCTAATCATAACTTCCCGATACGATGAACTCTGAATCACTGGATATAGCCACAGCATATAAAAAACTAGTGTGACCACTCATGGTCTTACAGGTACCTGTCTTGACGTCCCATAGTCTCACCGTCTAATCATCACTTCCCGATACGATGAACTCTGAATCACTGGATATAGCCACAGCATATACATAACTAGTGTGACCACTCATGGTCTTACAGGTACCTGTCTTGACGTCCCATAGTCTCACCGTATAATCATAACTTCCCGATACGATGAACTCTGAATCACTGGATATAGCCACAGATGATACATAATGTGTGTGACCACTCATGGTCTTACAGGTACCTGTCTTGACGTCCCATAGTCTCACCGTCTAATCATGACTTCCCGATACGATGAACTCTGAATTACTGGATATAGCCACAGCACATACATAATTAGTGTGACCACTCATGGTCTTACAGGTACCTGTCTTGACGTCCCATAGTCTCACCGTCTAATCATGACTTCCCGATACGATGAACTCTGAATCACTGGATATAGCCACAGATGATACATAATGTGTGTGACCACTCATGGTCTTACAGGTACCTGTCTTGACGTCCCATAGTCTCACCGTCTAATCATAACTTCCCGATACGATGAACTCTGAATCACTGGATATAGCCATAGCATATACATAATGTGTGTCACCACTCATGGTCTTACAGGTACCTGTCTTGACGTCCCATAGTCTCACCGTATAATCAGAACTTCCCGATACGATGAACTCTGAATCACTGGATATAGCCACAGCATATACATAACTAGTGTGACCACTCATGGTCTTACAGGTACCTGTCTTGACGTCCCATAGTCTCACCGTCTAATCATCACTTCCCGATACGATGAACTCTGAATCACTGGATATAGCCACAGCATATACATAACTAGTGTGACCACTCATGGTCTTACAGGTACCTGTCTTGACGTCCCATAGTCTCACCGTATAATCTTAACTTCCCGATACGATGAACTCTGAATCACTGGATATAGCCACAGCATATACATAATGTGTGACCACTCATGGTCTTACAGGTACCTGTCTTGACGTCCCATAGTCTCACCGTCTAATCATAACTTCCCGATACGATGAACTCTGAATCACTGGATATAGCCACAGCATATAAAAAACTAGTGTGACCACTCATGGTCTTACAGGTACCTGTCTTGACGTCCCATAGTCTCACCGTAGAATCCTAACTTCCCGATACGATGAACTCTGAATCACTGGATATAGCCACAGCATATACATAACTAGTGTGACCACTCATGGTCTTACAGGTACCTGTCTTGACGTCCCATAGTCTCACCGTCTAATCATCACTTCCCGATACGATGAACTCTGAATCACTGGATATAGCCACAGCATATACATAACTAGTGTGACCACTCATGGTCTTACAGGTACCTGTCTTGACGTCCCATAGTCTCACCGTAGAATCCTAACTTCCCGATACGATGAACTCTGAATCACTGGATATAGCCACAGCATATACATAATGTGTGTGACCACTCATGGTCTTACAGGTACCTGTCTTGACGTCCCATAGTCTCACCGTCTAATCTTAACTTCCCGATACGATGAACTCTGAATCACTGGATATAGCCACAGCATATAAAAAACTAGTGTGACCACTCATGGTCTTACAGGTACCTGTCTTGACGTCCCATAGTCTCACCGTCCAATCATAACTTCCCGATACGATGAACTCTGAATCACTGGATATAGCCACAGATCATACATGACTAGTGTGACCACTCATGGTCTTACAGGTACCTGTCTTGACGTCCCATAGTCTCACCGTCTAATCATGACTTCCCGATACGATGAACTCTGAATCACTGGATATAGCCACAGCATATACATAATGTGTGTCACCACTCATGGTCTTACAGGTACCTGTCTTGACGTCCCATAGTCTCACCGTCTAATCATAACTTCCCGATACGATGAACTCTGAATCACTGGATATAGCCACAGCATATACATAACTAGTGTGACCACTCATGGTCTTACAGGTACCTGTCTTGACGTCCCATAGTCTCACCGTAGAATCCTAACTTCCCGATACGATGAACTCTGAATCACTGGATATAGCCACAGATGATACATTCTGTGTGTGACCACTCATGGTCTTACAGGTACCTGTCTTGACGTCCCATAGTCTCACCGTAGAATCCTAACTTCCCGATACGATGAACTCTGAATCACTGGATATAGCCACAGATGATACATTCTGTGTGTCACCACTCATGGTCTTACAGGTACCTGTCTTGACGTCCCATAGTCTCACCGTCTAATCATAACTTCCCGATACGATGAACTCTGAATCACTGGATATAGCCACAGATGATACATAATGTGTGTGACCACTCATGGTCTTACAGGTACCTGTCTTGACGTCCCATAGTCTCACCGTCTAATCATAACTTCCCGATACGATGAACTCTGAATCACTGGATATAGCCACAGATGATACATAATGTGTGTGACCACTCATGGTCTTACAGGTACCTGTCTTGACGTCCCATAGTCTCACCGTCTAATCCTAACTTCCCGATACGATGAACTCTGAATCACTGGATATAGCCACAGCATATACATAACTAGTGTGACCACTCATGGTCTTACAGGTACCTGTCTTGACGTCCCATAGTCTCACCGTCTAATCATCACTTCCCGTCACGACAAACTCTGAATCACTGGATATAGCCACAGATCATACATAATATGTGTGACCATTCATGGTCTTACTGGTACCTGTCTTGACGTCCCATAGTCTCACCGTAGAATCCTAACTTCCCGATACGACGAACTCTGAATCACTGGATATAGCCACAGCATATACAACAATAGTGTGACCACTCATGGTCTTACAGGTACCTGTCTTGACGTCCCATAGTCTCACCGTCTAATCTTAACTTCCCGATACGATGAACTCTGAATCACTGGATATAGCCACAGCATATACATGACTAGTGTGACCACTCATGGTCTTACAGGTACCTGTCTTGACGTCCCATAGTCTCACCGTATAATCCTAACTTCCCGATACGACGAACTCTGAATCACTGGATATAGCCACAGCATATACAACAATAGTGTGACCACTCATGGTCTTACAGGTACCTGTCTTGACGTCCCATAGTCTCACCGTCTAATCTTAACTTCCCGATACGATGAACTCTGAATCACTGGATATAGCCACAGCTCATACATAACTAGTGTGACCACTCATGGTCTTACAGGTACCTGTCTTGACGTCCCATAGTCTCACCGTAGAATCCTAACTTCCCGATACGATGAACTCTGAATCACTGGATATAGCCACAGCATATACATGACTAGTGTGACCACTCATGGTCTTACAGGTACCTGTCTTGACGTCCCATAGTCTCACCGTCTAATCATAACTTCCCGATACGATGAACTCTGAATCACTGGATATAGCCACAGCATATACATAACTAGTGTGACCACTCATGGTCTTACAGGTACCTGTCTTGACGTCCCATAGTCTCACCGTCTAATCATAACTTCCCGTCACGACGAACTCTGAATCACTGGATATAGCCACAGCATATACAACACTAGTGTGACCACTCATGGTCTTACAGGTACCTGTCTTGACGTCCCATAGTCTCACCGTCTAATCATAACTTCCCGATACGATGAACTCTGAATCACTGGATATAGCCACAGATGATACATTCTGTGTGTCACCACTCATGGTCTTACAGGTACCTGTCTTGACGTCCCATAGTCTCACCGTCTAATCATAACTTCCCGATACGATGAACTCTGAATCACTGGATATAGCCACAGATGATACATTCTGTGTGTCACCACTCATGGTCTTACAGGTACCTGTCTTGACGTCCCATAGTCTCACCGTCTAATCATAACTTCCCGATACGATGAACTCTGAATCACTGGATATAGCCACAGCATATACATAATGTGTGTGACCACTCATGGTCTTACAGGTACCTGTCTTGACGTCCCATAGTCTCACCGTAGAATCCTAACTTCCCGATACGATGAACTCTGAATCACTGGATATAGCCACAGCATATACATGACTAGTGTGACCACTCATGGTCTTACAGGTACCTGTCTTGACGTCCCATAGTCTCACCGTCTAATCATAAATTCCCGTCACGACAAACTCTGAATCACTGGATATAGCCACAGATCATACATAATATGTGTGACCATTCATGGTCTTACTGGTACCTGTCTTGACGTCCCATAGTCTCACCGTCTAATCATAACTTCCCGATACGATGAACTCTGAATCACTGGATATAGCCATAGCATATACATAATGTGTGTGACCACTCATGGTCTTACAGGTACCTGTCTTGACGTCCCATAGTCTCACCGTATAATCCTAACTTCCCGATACGACGAACTCTGAATCACTGGATATAGCCACAGCATATACAACAATAGTGTGACCACTCATGGTCTTACAGGTACCTGTCTTGACGTCCCATAGTCTCACCGTCTAATCTTAACTTCCCGATACGATGAACTCTGAATCACTGGATATAGCCACAGCTCATACATAATGTGTGTGACCACTCATGGTCTTACAGGTACCTGTCTTGACGTCCCATAGTCTCACCGTAGAATCCTAACTTCCCGATACGATGAACTCTGAATCACTGGATATAGCCACAGCATATACAACACTAGTGTGACCACTCATGGTCTTACAGGTACCTGTCTTGACGTCCCATAGTCTCACCGTCTAATCCTAACTTCCCGATACGATGAACTCTGAATCACTGGATATAGCCACAGCATATACATAACTAGTGTGACCACTCATGGTCTTACAGGTACCTGTCTTGACGTCCCCATAGTCTCACCGTCTAATCTACACTTCCCGATACGATGAACTCTGAATCACTGGATATAGCCACAGATGATACATTCTGTGTGTCACCACTCATGGTCTTACAGGTACCTGTCTTGACGTCCCATAGTCTCACCGTCTAATCATAAATTCCCGTCACGACAAACTCTGAATCACTGGATATAGCCACAGATCATACATAATATGTGTGACCATTCATGGTCTTACTGGTACCTGTCTTGACGTCCCATAGTCTCACCGTAGAATCCTAACTTCCCGATACGATGAACTCTGAATCACTGGATATAGCCACAGCATATACATGACTAGTGTGACCACTCATGGTCTTACAGGTACCTGTCTTGACGTCCCATAGTCTCACCGTATAATCCTAACTTCCCGATACGACGAACTCTGAATCACTGGATATAGCCACAGCATATACAACAATAGTGTGACCACTCATGGTCTTACAGGTACCTGTCTTGACGTCCCATAGTCTCACCGTCTAATCTACACTTCCCGATACGATGAACTCTGAATCACTGGATATAGCCACAGATGATACATAATGTGTGTGACCACTCATGGTCTTACAGGTACCTGTCTTGACGTCCCATAGTCTCACCGTACAATCATGACTTCCCGTCACGACAAACTCTGAATCACTGGATATAGCCACAGATCATACATAATATGTGTGACCATTCATGGTCTTACTGGTACCTGTCTTGACGTCCCATAGTCTCACCGTAGAATCCTAACTTCCCGATACGATGAACTCTGAATCACTGGATATAGCCACAGCATATACATGACTAGTGTGACCACTCATGGTCTTACAGGTACCTGTCTTGACGTCCCATAGTCTCACCGTATAATCCTAACTTCCCGATACGACGAACTCTGAATCACTGGATATAGCCACAGCATATACAACAATAGTGTGACCACTCATGGTCTTACAGGTACCTGTCTTGACGTCCCATAGTCTCACCGTAGAATCCTAACTTCCCGATACGATGAACTCTGAATCACTGGATATAGCCACAGATCATACATAATATGTGTGACCATTCATGGTCTTACTGGTACCTGTCTTGACGTCCCATAGTCTCACCGTAGAATCCTAACTTCCCGATACGATGAACTCTGAATCACTGGATATAGCCACAGCATATACATAACTAGTGTGACCACTCATGGTCTTACAGGTACCTGTCTTGACGTCCCATAGTCTCACCGTCTAATCTACACTTCCCGATACGATGAACTCTGAATCACTGGATATAGCCACAGATGATACATTCTGTGTGTCACCACTCATGGTCTTACAGGTACCTGTCTTGACGTCCCATAGTCTCACCGTATAATCTTAACTTCCCGATACGATGAACTCTGAATCACTGGATATAGCCACAGATGATACATAATGTGTGTGACCACTCATGGTCTTACAGGTACCTGTCTTGACGTCCCATAGTCTCACCGTCTAATCATGACTTCCCGATACGATGAACTCTGAATCACTGGATATAGCCACAGCATATACATAATGTGTGTGACCACTCATGGTCTTACAGGTACCTGTCTTGACGTCCCATAGTCTCACCGTCTAATCATAACTTCCCGATACGATGAACTCTGAATCACTGGATATAGCCACAGCATATACATAATGTGTGTGACCACTCATGGTCTTACAGGTACCTGTCTTGACGTCCCATAGTCTCACCGTAGAATCCTAACTTCCGATACGATGAACTCTGAATCACTGGATATAGCCACAGCATATACATAATGTGTGTGACCACTCATGGTCTTACAGGTACCTGTCTTGACGTCCCATAGTCTCACCGTAGAATCCTAACTTCCCGATACGATGAACTCTGAATCACTGGATATAGCCACAGCATATACATGACTAGTGTGACCACTCATGGTCTTACAGGTACCTGTCTTGACGTCCCATAGTCTCACCGTCTAATCATAACTTCCCGATACGATGAACTCTGAATCACTGGATATAGCCACAGCATATAAAAAACTAGTGTGACCACTCATGGTCTTACAGGTACCTGTCTTGACGTCCCATAGTCTCACCGTCTAATCATCACTTCCCGATACGATGAACTCTGAATCACTGGATATAGCCACAGATGATACATAATGTGTGTGACCACTCATGGTCTTACAGGTACCTGTCTTGACGTCCCATAGTCTCACCGTCTAATCATCACTTCCCGATACGATGAACTCTGAATCACTGGATATAGCCACAGATGATACATAATGTGTGTGACCACTCATGGTCTTACAGGTACCTGTCTTGACGTCCCATAGTCTCACCGTCTAATCATAACTTCCCGATACGATGAACTCTGAATCACTGGATATAGCCACAGCATATACATAATGTGTGTGACCACTCATGGTCTTACAGGTACCTGTCTTGACGTCCCATAGTCTCACCGTAGAATCCTAACTTCCCGATACGATGAACTCTGAATCACTGGATATAGCCACAGCATTTACATAATCTTTGTGACCACTCATGGTCTTACAGGTACCTGTCTTGACGTCCCATAGTCTCACCGTCTAATCATAACTTCCCGATACGATGAACTCTGAATCACTGGATATAGCCATAGCATATACATAATGTGTGTCACCACTCATGGTCTTACAGGTACCTGTCTTGACGTCCCATAGTCTCACCGTATAATCTTAACTTCCCGATACGATGAACTCTGAATCACTGGATATAGCCACAGATGATACATAATGTGTGTGACCACTCATGGTCTTACAGGTACCTGTCTTGACGTCCCATAGTCTCACCGTCTAATCATAACTTCCCGATACGATGAACTCTGAATCACTGGATATAGCCATAGCATATACATAATGTGTGTCACCACTCATGGTCTTACAGGTACCTGTCTTGACGTCCCATAGTCTCACCGTCTAATCATAACTTCCCGATACGATGAACTCTGAATCACTGGATATAGCCACAGCATATACATAATGTGTGTGACCACTCATGGTCTTACAGGTATCTGTCTTGACGTCCCATAGTCTCACCGTAGAATCCTAACTTCCCGATACGATGAACTCTGAATCACTGGATATAGCCACAGATGATACATAATGTGTGTGACCACTCATGGTCTTACAGGTACCTGTCTTGACGTCCCATAGTCTCACCGTAGAATCCTAACTTCCCGATACGATGAACTCTGAATCACTGGATATAGCCACAGCATATACATGACTAGTGTGACCACTCATGGTCTTACAGGTACCTGTCTTGACGTCCCATAGTCTCACCGTCTAATCATAACTTCCCGATACGATGAACTCTGAATCACTGGATATAGCCACAGCATATAAAAAACTAGTGTGACCACTCATGGTCTTACAGGTACCTGTCTTGACGTCCCATAGTCTCACCGTCTAATCATAACTTCCCGATACGATGAACTCTGAATCACTGGATATAGCCACAGCATATACATAATGTGTGTGACCACTCATGGTCTTACAGGTACCTGTCTTGACGTCCCATAGTCTCACCGTCTAATCATCACTTCCCGATACGATGAACTCTGAATCACTGGATATAGCCATAGCATATACATAATGTGTGTCACCACTCATGGTCTTACAGGTACCTGTCTTGACGTCCCATAGTCTCACCGTATAATCTTAACTTCCCGATACGATGAACTCTGAATCACTGGATATAGCCACAGATGATACATAATGTGTGTGACCACTCATGGTCTTACAGGTACCTGTCTTGACGTCCCATAGTCTCACCGTCTAATCATCACTTCCCGATACGATGAACTCTGAATCACTGGATATAGCCACAGATGATACATAATGTGTGTGACCACTCATGGTCTTACAGGTACCTGTCTTGACGTCCCATAGTCTCACCGTCCAATCATAACTTCCCGATACGATGAACTCTGAATCACTGGATATAGCCACAGATCATACATGACTAGTGTGACCACTCATGGTCTTACAGGTACCTGTCTTGACGTCCCATAGTCTCACCGTATAATCAGAACTTCCCGATACGATGAACTCTGAATCACTGGATATAGCCACAGCATATAAAAAACTAGTGTGACCACTCATGGTCTTACAGGTACCTGTCTTGACGTCCCATAGTCTCACCGTCTAATCATCACTTCCCGATACGATGAACTCTGAATCACTGGATATAGCCACAGCATATACATAACTAGTGTGACCACTCATGGTCTTACAGGTACCTGTCTTGACGTCCCATAGTCTCACCGTATAATCTTAACTTCCCGATACGATGAACTCTGAATCACTGGATATAGCCACAGATGATACATAATGTGTGTGACCACTCATGGTCTTACAGGTACCTGTCTTGACGTCCCATAGTCTCACCGTCTAATCATGACTTCCCGATACGATGAACTCTGAATTACTGGATATAGCCACAGCACATACATAATTAGTGTGACCACTCATGGTCTTACAGGTACCTGTCTTGACGTCCCATAGTCTCACCGTCTAATCATCACTTCCCGATACGATGAACTCTGAATCACTGGATATAGCCACAGCATATACATAATGTGTGTGACCACTCATGGTCTTACAGGTACCTGTCTTGACGTCCCATAGTCTCACCGTATAATCATCACTTCCCGTCACGATGAACTCTGAATCACTGGATATAGCCACAGCATTTACATAATCTTTGTGACCACTCATGGTCTTACAGGTACCTGTCTTGACGTCCCATAGTCTCACCGTATAATCATAACTTCCCGATACGATGAACTCTGAATCACTGGATATAGCCACAGCATATACATAACTAGTGTGACCACTCATGGTCTTACAGGTACCTGTCTTGACGTCCCATAGTCTCACCGTATAATCTTAACTTCCCGATACGATGAACTCTGAATCACTGGATATAGCCACAGATGATACATAATGTGTGTGACCACTCATGGTCTTACAGGTACCTGTCTTGACGTCCCATAGTCTCACCGTCTAATCATGACTTCCCGATACGATGAACTCTGAATCACTGGATATAGCCACAGCATATGCATAATGTGTGTGACCACTCATGGTCTTACAGGTACCTGTCTTGACGTCCCATAGTCTCACCGTCTAATCATCACTTCCCGATACGATGAACTCTGAATCACTGGATATAGCCATAGCATATACATAATGTGTGTCACCACTCATGGTCTTACAGGTACCTGTCTTGACGTCCCATAGTCTCACCGTCTAATCATAACTTCCCGATACGATGAACTCTGAATCACTGGATATAGCCACAGCATATACATAATGTGTGTGACCACTCATGGTCTTACAGGTACCTGTCTTGACGTCCCATAGTCTCACCGTAGAATCCTAACTTCCCGATACGATGAACTCTGAATCACTGGATATAGCCACAGCATATACATAATGTGTGTGACCACTCATGGTCTTACAGGTACCTGTCTTGACGTCCCATAGTCTCACCGTAGAATCCTAACTTCCCGATACGATGAACTCTGAATCACTGGATATAGCCACAGCATATACATGACTAGTGTGACCACTCATGGTCTTACAGGTACCTGTCTTGACGTCCCATAGTCTCACCGTCTAATCATAACTTCCCGATACGATGAACTCTGAATCACTGGATATAGCCACAGCATATAAAAAACTAGTGTGACCACTCATGGTCTTACAGGTACCTGTCTTGACGTCCCATAGTCTCACCGTCTAATCATCACTTCCCGATACGATGAACTCTGAATCACTGGATATAGCCACAGATGATACATAATGTGTGTGACCACTCATGGTCTTACAGGTACCTGTCTTGACGTCCCATAGTCTCACCGTCTAATCATAACTTCCCGATACGATGAACTCTGAATCACTGGATATAGCCATAGCATATACATAATGTGTGTCACCACTCATGGTCTTACAGGTACCTGTCTTGACGTCCCATAGTCTCACCGTCTAATCATAACTTCCCGATACGATGAACTCTGAATCACTGGATATAGCCACAGCATATACATAACTAGTGTGACCACTCATGGTCTTACAGGTATCTGTCTTGACGTCCCATAGTCTCACCGTCTAATCATAACTTCCCGATACGATGAACTCTGAATCACTGGATATAGCCACAGCATATACATAATGTGTGTGACCACTCATGGTCTTACAGGTACCTGTCTTGACGTCCCATAGTCTCACCGTAGAATCCTAACTTCCCGATACGATGAACTCTGAATCACTGGATATAGCCACAGCATATACATGACTAGTGTGACCACTCATGGTCTTACAGGTACCTGTCTTGACGTCCCATAGTCTCACCGTCTAATCATAACTTCCCGATACGATGAACTCTGAATCACTGGATATAGCCACAGCATATACATAATGTGTGTGACCACTCATGGTCTTACAGGTACCTGTCTTGACGTCCCATAGTCTCACCGTAGAATCCTAACTTCCCGATACGATGAACTCTGAATCACTGGATATAGCCACAGCATATACATGACTAGTGTGACCACTCATGGTCTTACAGGTACCTGTCTTGACGTCCCATAGTCTCACCGTCTAATCATAACTTCCCGATACGATGAACTCTGAATCACTGGATATAGCCACTGCATATACATGACTAGTGTGACCACTCATGGTCTTACAGGTACCTGTCTTGACGTCCCATAGTCTCACCGTCTAATCATAACTTCCCGATACGATGAACTCTGAATCACTGGATATAGCCATAGCATATACATAATGTGTGTCACCACTCATGGTCTTACAGGTACCTGTCTTGACGTCCCATAGTCTCACCGTATAATCTTAACTTCCCGATACGACGAACTCTGAATCACTGGATATAGCCACAGCATATACATAATGTGTGTAACCACTCATGGTCTTACAGGTACCTGTCTTGACGTCCCATAGTCACACCGTCTAATCATAACTTCCCGATACGATGAACTCTGAATCACTGGATATAGCCACAGATCATACATGACTAGTGTGACCACTCATGGTCTTACAGGTACCTGTCTTGACGTCCCATAGTCTCACCGTCTAATCATGACTTCCCGATACGATGAACTCTGAATCACTGGATATAGCCACAGCATATACATAACTAGTGTGACCACTCATGGTCTTACAGGTACCTGTCTTGACGTCCCATAGTCTCACCGTCTAATCATAACTTCCCGATACGATGAACTCTGAATCACTGGATATAGCCACAGATGATACATAATGTGTGTGACCACTCATGGTCTTACAGGTACCTGTCTTGACGTCCCATAGTCTCACCGTCTAATCATGACTTCCCGATACGATGAACTCTGAATTACTGGATATAGCCACAGCACATACATAATTAGTGTGACCACTCATGGTCTTACAGGTACCTGTCTTGACGTCCCATAGTCTCACCGTCTAATCATCACTTCCCGATACGATGAACTCTGAATCACTGGATATAGCCACAGCATATACATAATGTGTGTGACCACTCATGGTCTTACAGGTACCTGTCTTGACGTCCCATAGTCTCACCGTATAATCATCACTTCCCGTCACGACGAACTCTGAATCACTGGATATAGCCACAGATGATACATAATGTGTGTGACCATTCATGGTCTTACAGGTACCTGTCTTGACGTCCCATAGTCTCACCGTAGAATCCTAACTTCCCGATACGATGAACTCTGAATCACTGGATATAGCCACAGCATTTACATAATCTTTGTGACCACTCATGGTCTTACAGGTACCTGTCTTGACGTCCCATAGTCTCACCGTATAATCATAACTTCCCGATACGATGAACTCTGAATCACTGGATATAGCCACAGCATATAAAAAACTAGTGTGACCACTCATGGTCTTACAGGTACCTGTCTTGACGTCCCATAGTCTCACCGTCTAATCATCACTTCCCGATACGATGAACTCTGAATCACTGGATATAGCCACAGCATATACATAACTAGTGTGACCACTCATGGTCTTACAGGTACCTGTCTTGACGTCCCATAGTCTCACCGTATAATCTTAACTTCCCGATACGATGAACTCTGAATCACTGGATATAGCCACAGATGATACATAATGTGTGTGACCACTCATGGTCTTACAGGTACCTGTCTTGACGTCCCATAGTCTCACCGTCTAATCATGACTTCCCGATACGATGAACTCTGAATTACTGGATATAGCCACAGCACATACATAATTAGTGTGACCACTCATGGTCTTACAGGTACCTGTCTTGACGTCCCATAGTCTCACCGTCTAATCATCACTTCCCGATACGATGAACTCTGAATCACTGGATATAGCCACAGATGATACATAATGTGTGTGACCACTCATGGTCTTACAGGTACCTGTCTTGACGTCCCATAGTCTCACCGTATAATCATCACTTCCCGTCACGACGAACTCTGAATCACTGGATATAGCCACAGATGATACATAATGTGTGTGACCATTCATGGTCTTACAGGTACCTGTCTTGACGTCCCATAGTCTCACCGTAGAATCCTAACTTCCCGATACGATGAACTCTGAATCACTGGATATAGCCACAGCATATACATGACTAGTGTGACCACTCATGGTCTTACAGGTACCTGTCTTGACGTCCCATAGTCTCACCGTCTAATCATAACTTCCCGATACGATGAACTCTGAATCACTGGATATAGCCACAGCATATACATAATGTGTGTGACCACTCATGGTCTTACAGGTACCTGTCTTGACGTCCCATAGTCTCACCGTCTAATCATCACTTCCCGATACGATGAACTCTGAATCACTGGATATAGCCACAGCATATACATAACTAGTGTGACCACTCATGGTCTTACAGGTACCTGTCTTGACGTCCCATAGTCTCACCGTATAATCATAACTTCCCGATACGATGAACTCTGAATCACTGGATATAGCCACAGATGATACATAATGTGTGTGACCACTCATGGTCTTACAGGTACCTGTCTTGACGTCCCATAGTCTCACCGTCTAATCATGACTTCCCGATACGATGAACTCTGAATTACTGGATATAGCCACAGCACATACATAATTAGTGTGACCACTCATGGTCTTACAGGTACCTGTCTTGACGTCCCATAGTCTCACCGTAGAATCCTAACTTCCCGATACGATGAACTCTGAATCACTGGATATAGCCACAGATCATACATAATATGTGTGACCATTCATGGTCTTACAGGTACCTGTCTTGACGTCCCATAGTCTCACCGTATAATCTTAACTTCCCGATACGATGAACTCTGAATCACTGGATATAGCCACAGATGATACATAATGTGTGTGACCACTCATGGTCTTACAGGTACCTGTCTTGACGTCCCATAGTCTCACCGTCTAATCATGACTTCCCGATACGATGAACTCTGAATCACTGGATATAGCCACAGCATATGCATAATGTGTGTGACCACTCATGGTCTTACAGGTACCTGTCTTGACGTCCCATAGTCTCACCGTCTAATCATCACTTCCCGATACGATGAACTCTGAATCACTGGATATAGCCATAGCATATACATAATGTGTGTGACCACTCATGGTCTTACAGGTACCTGTCTTGACGTCCCATAGTCTCACCGTCTAATCATAACTTCCCGATACGATGAACTCTGAATCACTGGATATAGCCACAGCATATACATAATGTGTGTGACCACTCATGGTCTTACAGGTACCTGTCTTGACGTCCCATAGTCTCACCGTAGAATCCTAACTTCCCGATACGATGAACTCTGAATCACTGGATATAGCCACAGCATATAAAAAACTAGTGTGACCACTCATGGTCTTACAGGTACCTGTCTTGACGTCCCATAGTCTCACCGTCTAATCATCACTTCCCGATACGATGAACTCTGAATCACTGGATATAGCCACAGCATATACATAACTAGTGTGACCACTCATGGTCTTACAGGTACCTGTCTTGACGTCCCATAGTCTCACCGTATAATCTTAACTTCCCGATACGATGAACTCTGAATCACTGGATATAGCCACAGATGATACATAATGTGTGTGACCACTCATGGTCTTACAGGTACCTGTCTTGACGTCCCATAGTCTCACCGTCTAATCATGACTTCCCGATACGATGAACTCTGAATTACTGGATATAGCCACAGCACATACATAATTAGTGTGACCACTCATGGTCTTACAGGTACCTGTCTTGACGTCCCATAGTCTCACCGTCTAATCATCACTTCCCGATACGATGAACTCTGAATCACTGGATATAGCCACAGCATATACATAATGTGTGTGACCACTCATGGTCTTACAGGTACCTGTCTTGACGTCCCATAGTCTCACCGTATAATCATCACTTCCCGTCACGATGAACTCTGAATCACTGGATATAGCCACAGCATTTACATAATCTTTGTGACCACTCATGGTCTTACAGGTACCTGTCTTGACGTCCCATAGTCTCACCGTATAATCATAACTTCCCGATACGATGAACTCTGAATCACTGGATATAGCCACAGCATATACATAACTAGTGTGACCACTCATGGTCTTACAGGTACCTGTCTTGACGTCCCATAGTCTCACCGTAGAATCCTAACTTCCCGATACGATGAACTCTGAATCACTGGATATAGCCACAGCATATACATAATGTGTGTGACCACTCATGGTCTTACAGGTACCTGTCTTGACGTCCCATAGTCTCACCGTAGAATCCTAACTTCCCGATACGATGAACTCTGAATCACTGGATATAGCCACAGCATATACATGACTAGTGTGACCACTCATGGTCTTACAGGTACCTGTCTTGACGTCCCATAGTCTCACCGTCTAATCATAACTTCCCGATACGATGAACTCTGAATCACTGGATATAGCCACAGCATATAAAAAACTAGTGTGACCACTCATGGTCTTACAGGTACCTGTCTTGACGTCCCATAGTCTCACCGTCTAATCATCACTTCCCGATACGATGAACTCTGAATCACTGGATATAGCCACAGCATATACATAACTAGTGTGACCACTCATGGTCTTACAGGTACCTGTCTTGACGTCCCATAGTCTCACCGTATAATCATAACTTCCCGATACGATGAACTCTGAATCACTGGATATAGCCACAGATGATACATAATGTGTGTGACCACTCATGGTCTTACAGGTACCTGTCTTGACGTCCCATAGTCTCACCGTCTAATCATGACTTCCCGATACGATGAACTCTGAATTACTGGATATAGCCACAGCACATACATAATTAGTGTGACCACTCATGGTCTTACAGGTACCTGTCTTGACGTCCCATAGTCTCACCGTCTAATCATGACTTCCCGATACGATGAACTCTGAATCACTGGATATAGCCACAGATGATACATAATGTGTGTGACCACTCATGGTCTTACAGGTACCTGTCTTGACGTCCCATAGTCTCACCGTCTAATCATAACTTCCCGATACGATGAACTCTGAATCACTGGATATAGCCATAGCATATACATAATGTGTGTCACCACTCATGGTCTTACAGGTACCTGTCTTGACGTCCCATAGTCTCACCGTATAATCAGAACTTCCCGATACGATGAACTCTGAATCACTGGATATAGCCACAGCATATACATAACTAGTGTGACCACTCATGGTCTTACAGGTACCTGTCTTGACGTCCCATAGTCTCACCGTCTAATCATCACTTCCCGATACGATGAACTCTGAATCACTGGATATAGCCACAGCATATACATAACTAGTGTGACCACTCATGGTCTTACAGGTACCTGTCTTGACGTCCCATAGTCTCACCGTATAATCTTAACTTCCCGATACGATGAACTCTGAATCACTGGATATAGCCACAGCATATACATAATGTGTGACCACTCATGGTCTTACAGGTACCTGTCTTGACGTCCCATAGTCTCACCGTCTAATCATAACTTCCCGATACGATGAACTCTGAATCACTGGATATAGCCACAGCATATAAAAAACTAGTGTGACCACTCATGGTCTTACAGGTACCTGTCTTGACGTCCCATAGTCTCACCGTAGAATCCTAACTTCCCGATACGATGAACTCTGAATCACTGGATATAGCCACAGCATATACATAACTAGTGTGACCACTCATGGTCTTACAGGTACCTGTCTTGACGTCCCATAGTCTCACCGTCTAATCATCACTTCCCGATACGATGAACTCTGAATCACTGGATATAGCCACAGCATATACATAACTAGTGTGACCACTCATGGTCTTACAGGTACCTGTCTTGACGTCCCATAGTCTCACCGTAGAATCCTAACTTCCCGATACGATGAACTCTGAATCACTGGATATAGCCACAGCATATACATAATGTGTGTGACCACTCATGGTCTTACAGGTACCTGTCTTGACGTCCCATAGTCTCACCGTCTAATCTTAACTTCCCGATACGATGAACTCTGAATCACTGGATATAGCCACAGCATATAAAAAACTAGTGTGACCACTCATGGTCTTACAGGTACCTGTCTTGACGTCCCATAGTCTCACCGTCCAATCATAACTTCCCGATACGATGAACTCTGAATCACTGGATATAGCCACAGATCATACATGACTAGTGTGACCACTCATGGTCTTACAGGTACCTGTCTTGACGTCCCATAGTCTCACCGTCTAATCATGACTTCCCGATACGATGAACTCTGAATCACTGGATATAGCCACAGCATATACATAATGTGTGTCACCACTCATGGTCTTACAGGTACCTGTCTTGACGTCCCATAGTCTCACCGTCTAATCATAACTTCCCGATACGATGAACTCTGAATCACTGGATATAGCCACAGCATATACATAACTAGTGTGACCACTCATGGTCTTACAGGTACCTGTCTTGACGTCCCATAGTCTCACCGTAGAATCCTAACTTCCCGATACGATGAACTCTGAATCACTGGATATAGCCACAGATGATACATTCTGTGTGTGACCACTCATGGTCTTACAGGTACCTGTCTTGACGTCCCATAGTCTCACCGTAGAATCCTAACTTCCCGATACGATGAACTCTGAATCACTGGATATAGCCACAGATGATACATTCTGTGTGTCACCACTCATGGTCTTACAGGTACCTGTCTTGACGTCCCATAGTCTCACCGTCTAATCATAACTTCCCGATACGATGAACTCTGAATCACTGGATATAGCCACAGATGATACATAATGTGTGTGACCACTCATGGTCTTACAGGTACCTGTCTTGACGTCCCATAGTCTCACCGTCTAATCATAACTTCCCGATACGATGAACTCTGAATCACTGGATATAGCCACAGATGATACATAATGTGTGTGACCACTCATGGTCTTACAGGTACCTGTCTTGACGTCCCATAGTCTCACCGTCTAATCCTAACTTCCCGATACGATGAACTCTGAATCACTGGATATAGCCACAGCATATACATAACTAGTGTGACCACTCATGGTCTTACAGGTACCTGTCTTGACGTCCCATAGTCTCACCGTCTAATCATCACTTCCCGTCACGACAAACTCTGAATCACTGGATATAGCCACAGATCATACATAATATGTGTGACCATTCATGGTCTTACTGGTACCTGTCTTGACGTCCCATAGTCTCACCGTAGAATCCTAACTTCCCGATACGACGAACTCTGAATCACTGGATATAGCCACAGCATATACAACAATAGTGTGACCACTCATGGTCTTACAGGTACCTGTCTTGACGTCCCATAGTCTCACCGTCTAATCTTAACTTCCCGATACGATGAACTCTGAATCACTGGATATAGCCACAGCATATACATGACTAGTGTGACCACTCATGGTCTTACAGGTACCTGTCTTGACGTCCCATAGTCTCACCGTATAATCCTAACTTCCCGATACGACGAACTCTGAATCACTGGATATAGCCACAGCATATACAACAATAGTGTGACCACTCATGGTCTTACAGGTACCTGTCTTGACGTCCCATAGTCTCACCGTCTAATCTTAACTTCCCGATACGATGAACTCTGAATCACTGGATATAGCCACAGCTCATACATAACTAGTGTGACCACTCATGGTCTTACAGGTACCTGTCTTGACGTCCCATAGTCTCACCGTAGAATCCTAACTTCCCGATACGATGAACTCTGAATCACTGGATATAGCCACAGCATATACATGACTAGTGTGACCACTCATGGTCTTACAGGTACCTGTCTTGACGTCCCATAGTCTCACCGTCTAATCATAACTTCCCGATACGATGAACTCTGAATCACTGGATATAGCCACAGCATATACATAACTAGTGTGACCACTCATGGTCTTACAGGTACCTGTCTTGACGTCCCATAGTCTCACCGTCTAATCATAACTTCCCGTCACGACGAACTCTGAATCACTGGATATAGCCACAGCATATACAACACTAGTGTGACCACTCATGGTCTTACAGGTACCTGTCTTGACGTCCCATAGTCTCACCGTCTAATCATAACTTCCCGATACGATGAACTCTGAATCACTGGATATAGCCACAGATGATACATTCTGTGTGTCACCACTCATGGTCTTACAGGTACCTGTCTTGACGTCCCATAGTCTCACCGTCTAATCATAACTTCCCGATACGATGAACTCTGAATCACTGGATATAGCCACAGATGATACATTCTGTGTGTCACCACTCATGGTCTTACAGGTACCTGTCTTGACGTCCCATAGTCTCACCGTCTAATCATAACTTCCCGATACGATGAACTCTGAATCACTGGATATAGCCACAGCATATACATAATGTGTGTGACCACTCATGGTCTTACAGGTACCTGTCTTGACGTCCCATAGTCTCACCGTAGAATCCTAACTTCCCGATACGATGAACTCTGAATCACTGGATATAGCCACAGCATATACATGACTAGTGTGACCACTCATGGTCTTACAGGTACCTGTCTTGACGTCCCATAGTCTCACCGTCTAATCATAAATTCCCGTCACGACAAACTCTGAATCACTGGATATAGCCACAGATCATACATAATATGTGTGACCATTCATGGTCTTACTGGTACCTGTCTTGACGTCCCATAGTCTCACCGTCTAATCATAACTTCCCGATACGATGAACTCTGAATCACTGGATATAGCCATAGCATATACATAATGTGTGTGACCACTCATGGTCTTACAGGTACCTGTCTTGACGTCCCATAGTCTCACCGTATAATCCTAACTTCCCGATACGACGAACTCTGAATCACTGGATATAGCCACAGCATATACAACAATAGTGTGACCACTCATGGTCTTACAGGTACCTGTCTTGACGTCCCATAGTCTCACCGTCTAATCTTAACTTCCCGATACGATGAACTCTGAATCACTGGATATAGCCACAGCTCATACATAATGTGTGTGACCACTCATGGTCTTACAGGTACCTGTCTTGACGTCCCATAGTCTCACCGTAGAATCCTAACTTCCCGATACGATGAACTCTGAATCACTGGATATAGCCACAGCATATACAACACTAGTGTGACCACTCATGGTCTTACAGGTACCTGTCTTGACGTCCCATAGTCTCACCGTCTAATCCTAACTTCCCGATACGATGAACTCTGAATCACTGGATATAGCCACAGCATATACATAACTAGTGTGACCACTCATGGTCTTACAGGTACCTGTCTTGACGTCCCATAGTCTCACCGTCTAATCTACACTTCCCGATACGATGAACTCTGAATCACTGGATATAGCCACAGATGATACATTCTGTGTGTCACCACTCATGGTCTTACAGGTACCTGTCTTGACGTCCCATAGTCTCACCGTCTAATCATAAATTCCCGTCACGACAAACTCTGAATCACTGGATATAGCCACAGATCATACATAATATGTGTGACCATTCATGGTCTTACTGGTACCTGTCTTGACGTCCCATAGTCTCACCGTAGAATCCTAACTTCCCGATACGATGAACTCTGAATCACTGGATATAGCCACAGCATATACATGACTAGTGTGACCACTCATGGTCTTACAGGTACCTGTCTTGACGTCCCATAGTCTCACCGTATAATCCTAACTTCCCGATACGACGAACTCTGAATCACTGGATATAGCCACAGCATATACAACAATAGTGTGACCACTCATGGTCTTACAGGTACCTGTCTTGACGTCCCATAGTCTCACCGTCTAATCTACACTTCCCGATACGATGAACTCTGAATCACTGGATATAGCCACAGATGATACATAATGTGTGTGACCACTCATGGTCTTACAGGTACCTGTCTTGACGTCCCATAGTCTCACCGTACAATCATGACTTCCCGTCACGACAAACTCTGAATCACTGGATATAGCCACAGATCATACATAATATGTGTGACCATTCATGGTCTTACTGGTACCTGTCTTGACGTCCCATAGTCTCACCGTAGAATCCTAACTTCCCGATACGATGAACTCTGAATCACTGGATATAGCCACAGCATATACATGACTAGTGTGACCACTCATGGTCTTACAGGTACCTGTCTTGACGTCCCATAGTCTCACCGTATAATCCTAACTTCCCGATACGACGAACTCTGAATCACTGGATATAGCCACAGCATATACAACAATAGTGTGACCACTCATGGTCTTACAGGTACCTGTCTTGACGTCCCATAGTCTCACCGTAGAATCCTAACTTCCCGATACGATGAACTCTGAATCACTGGATATAGCCACAGATCATACATAATATGTGTGACCATTCATGGTCTTACTGGTACCTGTCTTGACGTCCCATAGTCTCACCGTAGAATCCTAACTTCCCGATACGATGAACTCTGAATCACTGGATATAGCCACAGCATATACATAACTAGTGTGACCACTCATGGTCTTACAGGTACCTGTCTTGACGTCCCATAGTCTCACCGTCTAATCTACACTTCCCGATACGATGAACTCTGAATCACTGGATATAGCCACAGATGATACATTCTGTGTGTCACCACTCATGGTCTTACAGGTACCTGTCTTGACGTCCCATAGTCTCACCGTATAATCTTAACTTCCCGATACGATGAACTCTGAATCACTGGATATAGCCACAGATGATACATAATGTGTGTGACCACTCATGGTCTTACAGGTACCTGTCTTGACGTCCCATAGTCTCACCGTCTAATCATGACTTCCCGATACGATGAACTCTGAATCACTGGATATAGCCACAGCATATACATAATGTGTGTGACCACTCATGGTCTTACAGGTACCTGTCTTGACGTCCCATAGTCTCACCGTCTAATCATAACTTCCCGATACGATGAACTCTGAATCACTGGATATAGCCACAGCATATACATAACTAGTGTGACCACTCATGGTCTTACAGGTACCTGTCTTGACGTCCCATAGTCTCACCGTCTAATCTACACTTCCCGATACGATGAACTCTGAATCACTGGATATAGCCACAGATGATACATTCTGTGTGTCACCACTCATGGTCTTACAGGTACCTGTCTTGACGTCCCATAGTCTCACCGTCTAATCATAAATTCCCGTCACGACAAACTCTGAATCACTGGATATAGCCACAGATCATACATAATATGTGTGACCATTCATGGTCTTACTGGTACCTGTCTTGACGTCCCATAGTCTCACCGTAGAATCCTAACTTCCCGATACGATGAACTCTGAATCACTGGATATAGCCACAGCATATACATGACTAGTGTGACCACTCATGGTCTTACAGGTACCTGTCTTGACGTCCCATAGTCTCACCGTATAATCCTAACTTCCCGATACGACGAACTCTGAATCACTGGATATAGCCACAGCATATACAACAATAGTGTGACCACTCATGGTCTTACAGGTACCTGTCTTGACGTCCCATAGTCTCACCGTAGAATCCTAACTTCCCGATACGATGAACTCTGAATCACTGGATATAGCCACAGCTCATACATAATCTTTGTGACCACTCATGGTCTTACAGGTACCTGTCTTGACGTCCCATAGTCTCACCGTAGAATCCTAACTTCCCGATACGATGAACTCTGAATCACTGGATATAGCCACAGCATATACATGACTAGTGTGACCACTCATGGTCTTACAGGTACCTGTCTTGACGTCCCATAGTCTCACCGTCTAATCTTAACTTCCCGATACGATGAACTCTGAATCACTGGATATAGCCACAGCTCATACATAATGTGTGTGACCACTCATGGTCTTACAGGTACCTGTCTTGACGTCCCATAGTCTCACCGTATAATCATCACTTCCCGATACGATGAACTCTGAATCACTGGATATAGCCACAGCATATACATAACTAGTGTGACCACTCATGGTCTTACAGGTACCTGTCTTGACGTCCCATAGTCTCACCGTCTAATCTACACTTCCCGATACGATGAACTCTGAATCACTGGATATAGCCACAGATGATACATTCTGTGTGTCACCACTCATGGTCTTACAGGTACCTGTCTTGACGTCCCATAGTCTCACCGTACAATCATGACTTCCCGTCACGACAAACTCTGAATCACTGGATATAGCCACAGATCATACATAATATGTGTGACCATTCATGGTCTTACTGGTACCTGTCTTGACGTCCCATAGTCTCACCGTAGAATCCTAACTTCCCGATACGATGAACTCTGAATCACTGGATATAGCCACAGCATATACATGACTAGTGTGACCACTCATGGTCTTACAGGTACCTGTCTTGACGTCCCATAGTCTCACCGTATAATCCTAACTTCCCGATACGACGAACTCTGAATCACTGGATATAGCCACAGCATATACAACAATAGTGTGACCACTCATGGTCTTACAGGTACCTGTCTTGACGTCCCATAGTCTCACCGTAGAATCCTAACTTCCCGATACGATGAACTCTGAATCACTGGATATAGCCACAGCTCATACATAATCTTTGTGACCACTCATGGTCTTACAGGTACCTGTCTTGACGTCCCATAGTCTCACCGTATAATCCTAACTTCCCGATACGACGAACTCTGAATCACTGGATATAGCCACAGCATATACATAATGTGTGTGACCACTCATGGTCTTACAGGTACCTGTCTTGACGTCCCATAGTCTCACCGTATAATCCTAACTTCCCGATACGACGAACTCTGAATCACTGGATATAGCCACAGCATATACATGACTAGTGTGACCACTCATGGTCTTACAGGTACCTGTCTTGACGTCCCATAGTCTCACCGTATAATCCTAACTTCCCGATACGACGAACTCTGAATCACTGGATATAGCCACAGCATATACAACAATAGTGTGACCACTCATGGTCTTACAGGTACCTGTCTTGACGTCCCATAGTCTCACCGTACAATCATGACTTCCCGTCACGACAAACTCTGAATCACTGGATATAGCCACAGATCATACATAATATGTGTGACCATTCATGGTCTTACTGGTACCTGTCTTGACGTCCCATAGTCTCACCGTAGAATCCTAACTTCCCGATACGATGAACTCTGAATCACTGGATATAGCCACAGCATATACATGACTAGTGTGACCACTCATGGTCTTACAGGTACCTGTCTTGACGTCCCATAGTCTCACCGTATAATCCTAACTTCCCGATACGACGAACTCTGAATCACTGGATATAGCCACAGCATATACAACAATAGTGTGACCACTCATGGTCTTACAGGTACCTGTCTTGACGTCCCATAGTCTCACCGTATAATCCTAACTTCCCGATACGATGAACTCTGAATCACTGGATATAGCCACAGCTCATACATAATGTGTGTGACCACTCATGGTCTTACAGGTACCTGTCTTGACGTCCCATAGTCTCACCGTAGAATCCTAACTTCCCGATACGATGAACTCTGAATCACTGGATATAGCCACAGCATATACAACACTAGTGTGACCACTCATGGTCTTACAGGTACCTGTCTTGACGTCCCATAGTCTCACCGTAGAATCCTAACTTCCCGATACGATGAACTCTGAATCACTGGATATAGCCACAGCATATACATAACTAGTGTGACCACTCATGGTCTTACAGGTACCTGTCTTGACGTCCCATAGTCTCACCGTCTAATCTACACTTCCCGATACGATGAACTCTGAATCACTGGATATAGCCACAGATGATACATTCTGTGTGTCACCACTCATGGTCTTACAGGTACCTGTCTTGACGTCCCATAGTCTCACCGTCTAATCATAAATTCCCGTCACGACAAACTCTGAATCACTGGATATAGCCACAGATCATACATAATATGTGTGACCATTCATGGTCTTACTGGTACCTGTCTTGACGTCCCATAGTCTCACCGTAGAATCCTAACTTCCCGATACGATGAACTCTGAATCACTGGATATAGCCACAGCATATACATGACTAGTGTGACCACTCATGGTCTTACAGGTACCTGTCTTGACGTCCCATAGTCTCACCGTATAATCCTAACTTCCCGATACGACGAACTCTGAATCACTGGATATAGCCACAGCATATACAACAATAGTGTGACCACTCATGGTCTTACAGGTACCTGTCTTGACGTCCCATAGTCTCACCGTAGAATCCTAACTTCCCGATACGATGAACTCTGAATCACTGGATATAGCCACAGCTCATACATAATCTTTGTGACCACTCATGGTCTTACAGGTACCTGTCTTGACGTCCCATAGTCTCACCGTAGAATCCTAACTTCCCGATACGATGAACTCTGAATCACTGGATATAGCCACAGCATATACATGACTAGTGTGACCACTCATGGTCTTACAGGTACCTGTCTTGACGTCCCATAGTCTCACCGTATAATCTTGACTTCCCGATACGACGAACTCTGAATCACTGGATATAGCCACAGATGATACATAATGTGTGTGACCATTCATGGTCTTACAGGTACCTGTCTTGACGTCCCATAGTCTCACCGTAGAATCCTAACTTCCCGATACGATGAACTCTGAATCACTGGATATAGCCACAGATCATACATGACTAGTGTGACCACTCATGGTCTTACTGGTACCTGTCTTGACGTCCCATAGTCTCACCGTCTAATCTACACTTCCCGATACGATGAACTCTGAATCACTGGATATAGCCACAGATGATACATTCTGTGTGTCACCACTCATGGTCTTACAGGTACCTGTCTTGACGTCCCATAGTCTCACCGTACAATCATGACTTCCCGTCACGACAAACTCTGAATCACTGGATATAGCCACAGATCATACATAATATGTGTGACCATTCATGGTCTTACTGGTACCTGTCTTGACGTCCCATAGTCTCACCGTAGAATCCTAACTTCCCGATACGATGAACTCTGAATCACTGGATATAGCCACAGCATATACATGACTAGTGTGACCACTCATGGTCTTACAGGTACCTGTCTTGACGTCCCATAGTCTCACCGTATAATCCTAACTTCCCGATACGACGAACTCTGAATCACTGGATATAGCCACAGCATATACAACAATAGTGTGACCACTCATGGTCTTACAGGTACCTGTCTTGACGTCCCATAGTCTCACCGTAGAATCCTAACTTCCCGATACGATGAACTCTGAATCACTGGATATAGCCACAGCTCATACATAATCTTTGTGACCACTCATGGTCTTACAGGTACCTGTCTTGACGTCCCATAGTCTCACCGTAGAATCCTAACTTCCCGATACGATGAACTCTGAATCACTGGATATAGCCACAGCATATACATGACTAGTGTGACCACTCATGGTCTTACAGGTACCTGTCTTGACGTCCCATAGTCTCACCGTAGAATCCTAACTTCCCGATACGATGAACTCTGAATCACTGGATATAGCCACAGCATATACATAACTAGTGTGACCACTCATGGTCTTACAGGTACCTGTCTTGACGTCCCATAGTCTCACCGTCTAATCATCACTTCCCGATACGATGAACTCTGAATCACTGGATATAGCCACAGATCATACATGACTAGTGTGACCACTCATGGTCTTACAGGTACCTGTCTTGACGTCCCATAGTCTCACCGTAGAATCCTAACTTCCCGATACGATGAACTCTGAATCACTGGATATAGCCACAGATGATACATTCTGTGTGTCACCACTCATGGTCTTACAGGTACCTGTCTTGACGTCCCATAGTCTCACCGTCTAATCATAACTTCCCGATACGATGAACTCTGAATTACTGGATATAGCCACAGCATATACATGACTAGTGTGACCACTCATGGTCTTACAGGTACCTGTCTTGACGTCCCATAGTCTCACCGTAGAATCCTAACTTCCCGATACGATGAACTCTGAATCACTGGATATAGCCACAGATGATACATTCTGTGTGTGACCACTCATGGTCTTACTGGTACCTGTCTTAACGTCCCATAGTCTCACCGTATAATCATGACTTCCCGATACGATGAACTCTGAATTACTGGATATAGCCACAGCATATACATGACTAGTGTGACCACTCATGGTCTTACAGGTACCTGTCTTGACGTCCCATAGTCTCACCGTATAATCCTAACTTCCCGAAACGACGAACTCTGAATCACTGGATATAGCCACAGCATATACAACAATAGTGTGACCACTCATGGTCTTACAGGTACCTGTCTTGACGTCCCATAGTCTCACCGTCTAATCTTAACTTCCCGATACGATGAACTCTGAATCACTGGATATAGCCACAGCTCATACATAATGTGTGTGACCACTCATGGTCTTACAGGTACCTGTCTTGACGTCCCATAGTCTCACCGTAGAATCCTAACTTCCCGATACGATGAACTCTGAATCACTGGATATAGCCACAGCTCATACATAATGTGTGTGACCACTCATGGTCTTACAGGTACCGGTCTTGACGTCCCATAGTCTCATCGTCTTATCTCTACTTCCCGATACGATGAACTCTGAATCACTGGATATAGCCACAGCATATACATAACTAGTGTGACCACTCATGGTCTTACAGGTACCTGTCTTGACGTCCCATAGTCTCACCGTCTAATCATAACTTCCCGATACGATGAACTCTGAATCACTGGATATAGCCACAGCATATACATAACTAGTGTGACCACTCATGGTCTTACAGGTACCTGTCTTGACGTCCCATAGTCTCACCGTATAATCTTAACTTCCCGATACGATGAACTCTGAATCACTGGATATAGCCACAGATGATACATAATGTGTGTCACCACTCATGGTCTTACAGGTACCTGTCTTGACGTCCCATAGTCTCACCGTCTAATCATAACTTCCCGATACGATGAACTCTGAATCACTGGATATAGCCACAGCATATACATAATGTGTGTCACCACTCATGGTCTTACAGGTACCTGTCTTGACGTCCCATAGTCTCACCGTCTAATCATAACTTCCCGATACGATGAACTCTGAATCACTGGATATAGCCACAGCATATACATAACTAGTGTGACCACTCATGGTCTTACAGGTACCTGTCTTGACGTCCCATAGTCTCACCGTCTAATCATAAATTCCCGTCACGACAAACTCTGAATCACTGGATATAGCCACAGATCATACATAATATGTGTGACCATTCATGGTCTTACTGGTACCTGTCTTGACGTCCCATAGTCTCACCGTACAATCATGACTTCCCGATACGATGAACTCTGAATCACTGGATATAGCCACAGCATATACATAATGTGTGTGACCACTCATGGTCTTACAGGTACCTGTCTTGACGTCCCATAGTCTCACCGTCTAATCATAACTTCCCGATACGATGAACTCTGAATTACTGGATATAGCCACAGCATATACATGACTAGTGTGACCACTCATGGTCTTACAGGTACCTGTCTTGACGTCCCATAGTCTCACCGTATAATCCTAACTTCCCGATACGACGAACTCTGAATCACTGGATATAGCCACAGCATATACAACAATAGTGTGACCACTCATGGTCTTACAGGTACCTGTCTTGACGTCCCATAGTCTCACCGTCTAATCTTAACTTCCCGATACGATGAACTCTGAATCACTGGATATAGCCACAGCTCATACATAATGTGTGTGACCACTCATGGTCTTACAGGTACCTGTCTTGACGTCCCATAGTCTCACCGTCTAATCATAACTTCCCGATACGATGAACTCTGAATCACTGGATATAGCCACAGCATATACATAATGTGTGTGACCACTCATGGTCTTACAGGTACCTGTCTTGACGTCCCATAGTCTCACCGTAGAATCCTAACTTCCCGATACGATGAACTCTGAATCACTGGATATAGCCATAGCATATACATAATGTGTGTCACCACTCATGGTCTTACAGGTACCTGTCTTGACGTCCCATAGTCTCACCGTCTAATCATAACTTCCCGATACGATGAACTCTGAATCACTGGATATAGCCACAGCATATACATGACTAGTGTGACCACTCATGGTCTTAAAGGTACCTGTCTTGACGTCCCATAGTCTCACCGTATAATCATAACTTCCCGTCACGACGAACTCTGAATCACTGGATATAGCCACAGCATATACATAATGTGTGTGACCACTCATGGTCTTACAGGTACCTGTCTTGACGTCCCATAGTCTCACCGTACAATCATGACTTCCCGATACGATGAACTCTGAATCACTGGATATAGCCACAGATGATACATTCTGTGTGTCACCACTCATGGTCTTACAGGTACCTGTCTTGACGTCCCATAGTCTCACCGTATAATCATAACTTCCCGATACGATGAACTCTGAATCACTGGATATAGCCACAGCATATACATAATGTGTGTGACCATTCATGGTCTTACAGGTACCTGTCTTGACGTCCCATAGTCTCACCGTCTAATCATGACTTCCCGATACGATGAACTCTGAATTACTGGATATAGCCACAGCATATACATAATTTGTGTGACCACTCATGGTCTTACAGGTACCTGTCTTGACGTCCCATAGTCTCACCGTCTTATCATCACTTCCCGATACGATGAACTCTGAATCACTGGATATAGCCACAGCATATACATAATGTGTGTGACCACTCATGGTCTTACAGGTACCTGTCTTGACGTCCCATAGTCTCACCGTATAATCATAACTTCCCGATACGATGAACTCTGAATCACTGGATATAGCCACAGCATATACATAATGTGTGTGACCACTCATGGTCTTACTGGTACCTGTCTTGACGTCCCATAGTCTCACCGTCTAATCATAACTTCCCTATACGATGAACTCTGAATTACTGGATATAGCCACAGCATATACCTAATTAGTGTGACCACTCATGGTCTTACAGGTACCTGTCTTGACGTTCCATAGTCTCACCGTCTAATCTACACTTCCCGATACGATGAACTCTGAATTACTGGATATAGCCACAGCATATACATAATGTGTGTGACCACTCATGGTCTTACAGGTACCGGTCTTGACGTCCCATAGTCTCACCGTCTTATCATCACTTCCCGATACGATGAACTCTGAATCACTGGATATAGCCACAGCATATACATAATTTGTGTGACCACTCATGGTCTTACAGGTACCTGTCTTGACGTCCCATAGTCTCACCGTCTAATCATAACTTCCCGATACGACGAACTCTGAATCACTGGATATAGCCACAGCATATACATAATGTGTGTGACCACTCATGGTCTTACTGGTACCTGTCTTGACGTCCCATAGTCTCACCGTCTAATCATAACTTCCCGATACGATGAACTCTGAATTACTGGATATAGCCACAGCATATACATAATTTGTGTGACCACTCATGGTCTTACAGGTACCTGTCTTGACGTCCCATAGTCTCACCGTCTAATCATAACTTCCCGATACGATGAACTCTGAATCACTGGATATAGCCAAAGCAAATACCTAATTAGTGTGACCACTCATGGTCTTACAGGTACCGGTCTTGACGTCCCATAGTCTCACCGTCTAATCATAACTTCCCGATACGATGAACTCTGAATTACTGGATATAGCCACTGCATATACCTAATTAGTGTGACCACTCATGGTCTTACAGTTACCTGTCTTGACGTTCCATAGTCTCACCGTCTAATCATAACTTCCCGATACGATGAACTCTGAATCACTGGATATAGCCACAGCATATACATAACTAGTGTGACCACTCATGGTCTTACAGGTACCTGTCTTGACGTCCCATAGTCTCACCGTCTAATCATAACTTCCCGATACGATGAACTCTGAATTACTGGATATAGCCACAGCATATACATGACTAGTGTGACCACTCATGGTCTTACAGGTACCTGTCTTGACGTCCCATAGTCTCACCGTATAATCCTAACTTCCCGATACGACGAACTCTGAATCACTGGATATAGCCACAGCATATACAACAATAGTGTGACCACTCATGGTCTTACAGGTACCTGTCTTGACGTCCCATAGTCTCACCGTCTAATCTTAACTTCCCGATACGATGAACTCTGAATCACTGGATATAGCCACAGCTCATACATAATGTGTGTGACCACTCATGGTCTTACAGGTACCTGTCTTGACGTCCCATAGTCTCACCGTCTAATCATAACTTCCCGATACGATGAACTCTGAATCACTGGATATAGCCACAGCATATACATAATGTGTGTGACCACTCATGGTCTTACAGGTACCTGTCTTGACGTCCCATAGTCTCACCGTAGAATCCTAACTTCCCGATACGATGAACTCTGAATCACTGGATATAGCCACAGCATTTACATAATCTTTGTGACCACTCATGGTCTTACAGGTACCTGTCTTGACGTCCCATAGTCTCACCGTAGAATCCTAACTTCCCGATACGATGAACTCTGAATCACTGGATATAGCCACAGATGATACATTCTGTGTGTCACCACTCATGGTCTTACAGGTACCTGTCTTGACGTCCCATAGTCTCACCGTCTAATCATAACTTCCCGATACGATGAACTCTGAATCACTGGATATAGCCACAGCATATACATAATGTGTGTGACCACTCATGGTCTTACAGGTACCTGTCTTGACGTCCCATAGTCTCACCGTAGAATCCTAACTTCCCGATACGATGAACTCTGAATCACTGGATATAGCCACAGATGATACATTCTGTGTGAACACTCATGGTCTTACAGGTACCTGTCTTGACGTCCCATAGTCTCACCGTCTTATCATAACTTCCCGATACGATGAACTCTGAATCACTGGATATAGCCACAGAGAATACCTAATTAGTGTGACCACTCATGGTCTTACAGGTACCTGTCTTGACGTCCCATAGTCTCACCGTATAATCATAACTTCCCGATACGATGAACTCTGAATCACTGGATATAGCCACAGCATATACATAACTAGTGTGACCACTCATGGTCTTACAGGTACCTGTCTTGACGTCCCATAGTCTCACCGTCTAATCATAACTTCCCGATACGATGAACTCTGAATCACTGGATATAGCCACAGCATATACCTAATAAGTGTGACCATTCATGGTCTTACTGGTACCTGTCTTGACGTCCCATAGTCTCACCGTCTAATCATAACTTCCCGATACGATGAACTCTGAATCACTGGATATAGCCACAGCTCATACATAATTTGTGTGAACACTCATGGTCTTACAGGTACCTGTCTTGACGTCCCATAGTCTCACCGTCTAATCATCACTTCCCGATACGATGAACTCTGAATCACTGGATATAGCCACAGCTCATACATAATGTGTGTGACCACTCATGGTCTTACAGGTACCTGTCTTGACGTCCCATAGTCTCACCGTAGAATCCTAACTTCCCGATACGATGAACTCTGAATCACTGGATATAGCCACAGCATATACATAACTAGTGTGACCACTCATGGTCTTACAGGTACCTGTCTTGACGTCCCATAGTCTCACCGTCTAATCATAACTTCCCGATACGATGAACTCTGAATTACTGGATATAGCCACTGTATATACCTAATAAGTGTGACCACTCATGGTCTTACAGGTACCTGTCTTGACGTCCCATAGTCTCACCGTCTAATCCTAACTTCCCGATACGACGAACTCTGAATCACTGGATATAGCCACAGCATATACAACAATAGTGTGACCACTCATGGTCTTACAGGTACCTGTCTTGACGTCCCATAGTCTCACCGTCTAATCTACACTTCCCGATACGATGAACTCTGAATCACTGGATATAGCCACAGATGATACATAATGTGTGTGACCACTCATGGTCTTACAGGTACCTGTCTTGACGTCCCATAGTCTCACCGTACAATCATGACTTCCCGTCACGACAAACTCTGAATCACTGGATATAGCCACAGATCATACATAATATGTGTGACCATTCATGGTCTTACTGGTACCTGTCTTGACGTCCCATAGTCTCACCGTAGAATCCTAACTTCCCGATACGATGAACTCTGAATCACTGGATATAGCCACAGCATATACATGACTAGTGTTACCACTCATGGTCTTACAGGTACCTGTCTTGACGTCCCATAGTCTCACCGTATAATCCTAACTTCCCGATACGACGAACTCTGAATCACTGGATATAGCCACAGCATATACAACAATAGTGTGACCACTCATGGTCTTACAGGTACCTGTCTTGACGTCCCATAGTCTCACCGTAGAATCCTAACTTCCCGATACGATGAACTCTGAATCACTGGATATAGCCACAGATCATACATAATATGTGTGACCATTCATGGTCTTACTGGTACCTGTCTTGACGTCCCATAGTCTCACCGTAGAATCCTAACTTCCCGATACGATGAACTCTGAATCACTGGATATAGCCACAGCATATACATAACTAGTGTGACCACTCATGGTCTTACAGGTACCTGTCTTGACGTCCCATAGTCTCACCGTCTAATCATAACTTCCCGATACGATGAACTCTGAATCACTGGATATAGCCACAGCATATACATAATCTTTGTGACCACTCATGGTCTTACAGGTACCTGTCTTGACGTCCCATAGTCTCACCGTCTAATCATAACTTCCCGATACGATGAACTCTGAATCACTGGATATAGCCACAGCTCATACATAATTTGTGTGAACACTCATGGTCTTACAGGTACCTGTCTTGACGTCCCATAGTCTCACCGTCTAATCATCACTTCCCGATACGATGAACTCTGAATCACTGGATATAGCCACAGCTCATACATAATGTGTGTGACCACTCATGGTCTTACAGGTACCTGTCTTGACGTCCCATAGTCTCACCGTAGAATCCTAACTTCCCGATACGATGAACTCTGAATCACTGGATATAGCCACAGCATATACATAACTAGTGTGACCACTCATGGTCTTACAGGTACCTGTCTTGACGTCCCATAGTCTCACCGTCTAATCATAACTTCCCGATACGATGAACTCTGAATCACTGGATATAGCCACAGCATATACATAACTAGTGTGACCACTCATGGTCTTACAGGTACCTGTCTTGACGTCCCATAGTCTCACCGTCTAATCTACACTTCCCGATACGATGAACTCTGAATTACTGGATATAGCCACTGCATATACCTAATTAGTGTGACCACTCATGGTCTTACAGGTACCTGTCTTGACGTCCCATAGTCTCACCGTCTAATCATAACTTCCCGATACGATGAACTCTGAATTACTGGATATAGCCACAGATGATACATTCTGTGTGAACACTCATGGTCTTACAGGTACCGGTCTTGACGTCCCATAGTCTCACCGTCTAATCATAACTTCCCGATACGATGAACTCTGAATTACTGGATATAGCCACAGCATATACATAATTAGTGTGACCACTCATGGTCTTACAGGTACCGGTCTTGACGTCCCATAGTCTCACCGTCTAATCTACACTTCCCGATACGATGAACTCTGAATCACTGGATATAGCCACAGCATATACCTAATAAGTGTGACCACTCATGGTCTTACAGGTACCGGTCTTGACGTCCCATAGTCTCACCGTCTAATCATAACTTCCCGATACGATGAACTCTGAATTACTGGATATAGCCACAGCATATACCTAATTAGTGTGACCACTCATGGTCTTACAGGCACCTGTCTTGACGTCCCATAGTCTCACCGTCTAATCATAACTTCCCGATACGATGAACTCTGAATCACTGGATATAGCCACAGCAAATACCTAATGTGTGTGACCACTCATGGTCTTACAGGTACCTGTCTTGACGTCCCATAGTCTCACCGTATAATCATAACTTCCCGATACGATGAACTCTGAATTACTGGATATAGCCACTGCATATACCTAATTAGTGTGACCACTCATGGTCTTACAGGTACCGGTCTTGACGTCCCATAGTCTCACCGTCTAATCATAACTTCCCGATACGATGAACTCTGAATCACTGGATATAGCCACAGAGAATACCTAATTAGTGTGACCACTCATGGTCTTACAGGTACCTGTCTTGACGTCCCATAGTCTCACCGTATAATCATAACTTCCCGATACGATGAACTCTGAATCACTGGATATAGCCACAGCATATACATAACTAGTGTGACCACTCATGGTCTTACAGGTACCGGTCTTGACGTCCCATAGTCTCACCGTCTAATCATAACTTCCCGATACGATGAACTCTGAATTACTGGATATAGCCACAGCATATACCTAATTAGTGTGACCACTCATGGTCTTACAGGCACCTGTCTTGACGTCCCATAGTCTCACCGTCTAATCATAACTTCCCGATACGATGAACTCTGAATCACTGGATATAGCCACAGCTCATACATAATTTGTGTGAACACTCATGGTCTTACAGGTACCTGTCTTGACGTCCCATAGTCTCACCGTCTAATCATCACTTCCCGATACGATGAACTCTGAATCACTGGATATAGCCACAGCTCATACATAATGTGTGTGACCACTCATGGTCTTACAGGTACCTGTCTTGACGTCCCATAGTCTCACCGTAGAATCCTAACTTCCCGATACGATGAACTCTGAATCACTGGATATAGCCACAGCATATACATAACTAGTGTGACCACTCATGGTCTTACAGGTACCTGTCTTGACGTCCCATAGTCTCACCGTCTAATCATAACTTCCCGATACGATGAACTCTGAATCACTGGATATAGCCACAGCATATACATAACTAGTGTGACCACTCATGGTCTTACAGGTACCTGTCTTGACGTCCCATAGTCTCACCGTCTAATCTACACTTCCCGATACGATGAACTCTGAATTACTGGATATAGCCACTGCATATACCTAATTAGTGTGACCACTCATGGTCTTACAGGTACCTGTCTTGACGTCCCATAGTCTCACCGTCTAATCATAACTTCCCGATACGATGAACTCTGAATTACTGGATATAGCCACTGTATATACCTAATAAGTGTGACCACTCATGGTCTTACAGGTACCGGTCTTGACGTCCCATAGTCTCACCGTCTAATCATAACTTCCCGATACGATGAACTCTGAATTACTGGATATAGCCACTGCATATACCTAATTAGTGTGACCACTCATGGTCTTACAGGTACCGGTCTTGACGTCCCATAGTCTCACCGTCTAATCATAACTTCCCGATACGATGAACTCTGAATCACTGGATATAGCCACAGCATATACCTAATTAGTGTGACCACTCATGGTCTTACAGGTACCTGTCTTGACGTCCCATAGTCTCACCGTCTTATCATCACTTCCCGATACGATGAACTCTGAATCACTGGATATAGCCACAGCATTTACATAATCTTTGTGACCACTCATGGTCTTACAGGTACCTGTCTTGACGTCCCATAGTCTCACCGTCTAATCTACACTTCCCGATACGATGAACTCTGAATCACTGGATATAGCCACAGCATATACATAATCTTTGTGACCACTCATGGTCTTACAGGTACCTGTCTTGACGTCCCATAGTCTCACCGTCTTATCATCACTTCCCGATACGATGAACTCTGAATCACTGGATATAGCCACAGCATTTACATAATCTTTGTGACCACTCATGGTCTTACAGGTACCTGTCTTGACGTCCCATAGTCTCACCGTCTTATCATCACTTCCCGATACGATGAACTCTGAATCACTGGATATAGCCACAGCATTTACATAATCTTTGTGACCACTCATGGTCTTACAGGTACCTGTCTTGACGTCCCATAGTCTCACCGTCTTATCATCACTTCCCGATACGATGAACTCTGAATCACTGGATATAGCCACAGCATTTACATAATCTTTGTGACCACTCATGGTCTTACAGGTACCTGTCTTGACGTTCCATAGTCTCACCGTCTAATCATAACTTCCCGATACGATGAACTCTGAATTACTGGATATAGCCACAGCATATACATAATTTGTGTGACCACTCATGGTCTTACAGGTACCTGTCTTGACGTCCCATAGTCTCACCGTCTTATCATCACTTCCCGATACGATGAACTCTGAATTACTGGATATAGCCACAGCATATACATAATTTGTGTGACCACTCATGGTCTTACAGGTACCTGTCTTGACGTCCCATAGTCTCACCGTCTAATCTACACTTCCCGATACGATGAACTCTGAATTACTGGATATAGCCACTGCATATACCTAATAAGTGTGACCACTCATGGTCTTACAGGTACCTGTCTTGATGTCCCATAGTCTCACCGTCTTATCATCACTTCCCGATACGATGAACTCTGAATTACTGGATATAGCCACAGCATATACCTAATTAGTGTGACCACTCATGGTCTTACAGGTACCGGTCTTGACGTCCCATAGTCTCACCGTCTAATCTACACTTCCCGATACGATGAACTCTGATTCACTGGATATAGCCACAGCATATACATAATCTTTGTGACCACTCATGGTCTTACAGGTACCTGTCTTGACGTCCCATAGTCTCACCGTAGAATCCTAACTTCCCGATACGATGAACTCTGAATCACTGGATATAGCCACAGCATATACATAATCTTTGTGACCACTCATGGTCTTACAGGTACCTGTCTTGACGTTCCATAGTCTCACCGTCTTATCATCACTTCCCGATACGATGAACTCTGAATCACTGGATATAGCCACAGCATATACATAATCTTTGTGACCACTCATGGTCTTACAGGTACCTGTCTTGACGTCCCATAGTCTCACCGTCTTATCATCACTTCCCGATACGATGAACTCTGAATCACTGGATATAGCCACAGCATTTACATAATCTTTGTGACCACTCATGGTCTTACAGGTACCTGTCTTGACGTCCCATAGTCTCACCGTCTTATCATCACTTCCCGATACGATGAACTCTGAATCACTGGATATAGCCACAGCATATACATAATCTTTGTGACCACTCATGGTCTTACAGGTACCTGTCTTGACGTTCCATAGTCTCACCGTCTTATCATCACTTCCCGATACGATGAACTCTGAATCACTGGATATAGCCACAGCATTTACATAATCTTTGTGACCACTCATGGTCTTACAGGTACCTGTCTTGACGTCCCATAGTCTCACCGTCTTATCATCACTTCCCGATACGATGAACTCTGAATCACTGGATATAGCCACAGCATTTACATAATCTTTGTGACCACTCATGGTCTTACAGGTACCTGTCTTGACGTTCCATAGTCTCACCGTCTTATCTCTACTTCCCGATACGATGAACTCTGAATCACTGGATATAGCCACAGCATATACATAATCTTTGTGACCACTCATGGTCTTACAGGTACCTGTCTTGACGTCCCATAGTCTCACCGTCTTATCATCACTTCCCGATACGATGAACTCTGAATCACTGGATATAGCCACAGCATTTACATAATCTTTGTGACCACTCATGGTCTTACAGGTACCTGTCTTGACGTCCCATAGTCTCACCGTCTTATCATCACTTCCCGATACGATGAACTCTGAATCACTGGATATAGCCACAGCATTTACATAATCTTTGTGACCACTCATGGTCTTACAGGTACCTGTCTTGACGTCCCATAGTCTCACCGTCTAATCTACACTTCCCGATACGATGAACTCTGAATCACTGGATATAGCCACAGCATATACATAATCTTTGTGACCACTCATGGTCTTACAGGTACCTGTCTTGACGTCCCATAGTCTCACCGTCTTATCATCACTTCCCGATACGATGAACTCTGAATCACTGGATATAGCCACAGCATTTACATAATCTTTGTGACCACTCATGGTCTTACAGGTACCTGTCTTGACGTCCCATAGTCTCACCGTCTTATCATCACTTCCCGATACGATGAACTCTGAATCACTGGATATAGCCACAGCATTTACATAATCTTTGTGACCACTCATGGTCTTACAGGTACCTGTCTTGACGTCCCATAGTCTCACCGTCTTATCATCACTTCCCGATACGATGAACTCTGAATCACTGGATATAGCCACAGCATTTACATAATCTTTGTGACCACTCATGGTCTTACAGGTACCTGTCTTGACGTTCCATAGTCTCACCGTCTTATCATCACTTCCCGATACGATGAACTCTGAATCACTGGATATAGCCACAGCATTTACATAATCTTTGTGACCACTCATGGTCTTACAGGTACCTGTCTTGACGTTCCATAGTCTCACCGTCTTATCATCACTTCCCGATACGATGAACTCTGAATCACTGGATATAGCCACAGCATATACATAATCTTTGTGACCACTCATGGTCTTACAGGTACCTGTCTTGACGTTCCATAGTCTCACCGTCTTATCATCACTTCCCGATACGATGAACTCTGAATCACTGGATATAGCCACAGCATATACATAATCTTTGTGACCACTCATGGTCTTACAGGTACCTGTCTTGACGTTCCATAGTCTCACCGTCTTATCATCACTTCCCGATACGATGAACTCTGAATCACTGGATATAGCCACAGCATTTACATAATCTTTGTGACCACTCATGGTCTTACAGGTACCTGTCTTGACGTCCCATAGTCTCACCGTCTTATCATCACTTCCCGATACGATGAACTCTGAATCACTGGATATAGCCACAGCATTTACATAATCTTTGTGACCACTCATGGTCTTACAGGTACCTGTCTTGACGTCCCATAGTCTCACCGTCTTATCATCACTTCCCGATACGATGAACTCTGAATCACTGGATATAGCCACAGCATTTACATAATCTTTGTGACCACTCATGGTCTTACAGGTACCTGTCTTGACGTCCCATAGTCTCACCGTCTTATCATCACTTCCCGATACGATGAACTCTGAATCACTGGATATAGCCACAGCATTTACATAATCTTTGTGACCACTCATGGTCTTACAGGTACCTGTCTTGACGTTCCATAGTCTCACCGTCTTATCTCTACTTCCCGATACGATGAACTCTGAATCACTGGATATAGCCACAGCATATACATAATCTTTGTGACCACTCATGGTCTTACAGGTACCTGTCTTGACGTCCCATAGTCTCACCGTCTTATCATCACTTCCCGATACGATGAACTCTGAATCACTGGATATAGCCACAGCATTTACATAATCTTTGTGACCACTCATGGTCTTACAGGTACCTGTCTTGACGTCCCATAGTCTCACCGTCTTATCATCACTTCCCGATACGATGAACTCTGAATCACTGGATATAGCCACAGCATTTACATAATCTTTGTGACCACTCATGGTCTTACAGGTACCTGTCTTGACGTCCCATAGTCTCACCGTCTAATCTACACTTCCCGATACGATGAACTCTGAATCACTGGATATAGCCACAGCATATACATAATCTTTGTGACCACTCATGGTCTTACAGGTACCTGTCTTGACGTCCCATAGTCTCACCGTCTTATCATCACTTCCCGATACGATGAACTCTGAATCACTGGATATAGCCACAGCATTTACATAATCTTTGTGACCACTCATGGTCTTACAGGTACCTGTCTTGACGTCCCATAGTCTCACCGTCTTATCATCACTTCCCGATACGATGAACTCTGAATCACTGGATATAGCCACAGCATTTACATAATCTTTGTGACCACTCATGGTCTTACAGGTACCTGTCTTGACGTCCCATAGTCTCACCGTCTTATCATCACTTCCCGATACGATGAACTCTGAATCACTGGATATAGCCACAGCATTTACATAATCTTTGTGACCACTCATGGTCTTACAGGTACCTGTCTTGACGTTCCATAGTCTCACCGTCTTATCTCTACTTCCCGATACGATGAACTCTGAATCACTGGATATAGCCACAGCATATACATAATCTTTGTGACCACTCATGGTCTTACAGGTACCTGTCTTGACGTCCCATAGTCTCACCGTCTTATCTCTACTTCCCGATACGATGAACTCTGAATCACTGGATATAGCCACAGCATATACATAATCTTTGTGACCACTCATGGTCTTACAGGTACCTGTCTTGACGTCCCATAGTCTCACCGTCTTATCATCACTTCCCGATACGATGAACTCTGAATCACTGGATATAGCCACAGCATATACATAATCTTTGTGACCACTCATGGTCTTACAGGTACCTGTCTTGACGTCCCATAGTCTCACCGTCTTATCATCACTTCCCGATACGATGAACTCTGAATCACTGGATATAGCCACAGCATTTACATAATCTTTGTGACCACTCATGGTCTTACAGGTACCTGTCTTGACGTTCCATAGTCTCACCGTCTTATCATCACTTCCGATACGATGAACTCTGAATCACTGGATATAGCCACAGCATTTACATAATCTTTGTGACCACTCATGGTCTTACAGGTACCTGTCTTGACGTTCCATAGTCTCACCGTCTTATCATCACTTCCCGATACGATGAACTCTGAATCACTGGATATAGCCACAGCATTTACATAATCTTTGTGACCACTCATGGTCTTACAGGTACCTGTCTTGACGTCCCATAGTCTCACCGTCTTATCATCACTTCCCGATACGATGAACTCTGAATCACTGGATATAGCCACAGCATTTACATAATCTTTGTGACCACTCATGGTCTTACAGGTACCTGTCTTGACGTTCCATAGTCTCACCGTCTTATCATCACTTCCCGATACGATGAACTCTGAATCACTGGATATAGCCACAGCATTTACATAATCTTTGTGACCACTCATGGTCTTACAGGTACCTGTCTTGACGTTCCATAGTCTCACCGTCTTATCTCTACTTCCCGATACGATGAACTCTGAATCACTGGATATAGCCACAGCATTTACATAATCTTTGTGACCACTCATGGTCTTACAGGTACCTGTCTTGACGTCCCATAGTCTCACCGTCTTATCATCACTTCCCGATACGATGAACTCTGAATCACTGGATATAGCCACAGCATATACATAATCTTTGTGACCACTCATGGTCTTACAGGTACCTGTCTTGACGTTCCATAGTCTCACCGTCTTATCATCACTTCCCGATACGATGAACTCTGAATCACTGGATATAGCCACAGCATTTACATAATCTTTGTGACCACTCATGGTCTTACAGGTACCTGTCTTGACGTCCCATAGTCTCACCGTCTTATCTCTACTTCCCGATACGATGAACTCTGAATCACTGGATATAGCCACAGCATATACATAATCTTTGTGACCACTCATGGTCTTACAGGTACCTGTCTTGACGTCCCATAGTCTCACCGTCTTATCATCACTTCCCGATACGATGAACTCTGAATCACTGGATATAGCCACAGCATATACATAATCTTTGTGACCACTCATGGTCTTACAGGTACCTGTCTTGACGTCCCATAGTCTCACCGTCTTATCATCACTTCCCGATACGATGAACTCTGAATCACTGGATATAGCCACAGCATTTACATAATCTTTGTGACCACTCATGGTCTTACAGGTACCTGTCTTGACGTTCCATAGTCTCACCGTCTTATCATCACTTCCCGATACGATGAACTCTGAATCACTGGATATAGCCACAGCATTTACATAATCTTTGTGACCACTCATGGTCTTACAGGTACCTGTCTTGACGTTCCATAGTCTCACCGTCTTATCATCACTTCCCGATACGATGAACTCTGAATCACTGGATATAGCCACAGCATTTACATAATCTTTGTGACCACTCATGGTCTTACAGGTACCTGTCTTGACGTCCCATAGTCTCACCGTCTTATCATCACTTCCCGATACGATGAACTCTGAATCACTGGATATAGCCACAGCATTTACATAATCTTTGTGACCACTCATGGTCTTACAGGTACCTGTCTTGACGTTCCATAGTCTCACCGTCTTATCATCACTTCCCGATACGATGAACTCTGAATCACTGGATATAGCCACAGCATTTACATAATCTTTGTGACCACTCATGGTCTTACAGGTACCTGTCTTGACGTTCCATAGTCTCACCGTCTTATCTCTACTTCCCGATACGATGAACTCTGAATCACTGGATATAGCCACAGCATTTACATAATCTTTGTGACCACTCATGGTCTTACAGGTACCTGTCTTGACGTCCCATAGTCTCACCGTCTTATCATCACTTCCCGATACGATGAACTCTGAATCACTGGATATAGCCACAGCATTTACATAATCTTTGTGACCACTCATGGTCTTACAGGTACCTGTCTTGACGTTCCATAGTCTCACCGTCTTATCATCACTTCCCGATACGATGAACTCTGAATCACTGGATATAGCCACAGCATTTACATAATCTTTGTGACCACTCATGGTCTTACAGGTACCTGTCTTGACGTCCCATAGTCTCACCGTCTTATCATCACTTCCCGATACGATGAACTCTGAATCACTGGATATAGCCACAGCATTTACATAATCTTTGTGACCACTCATGGTCTTACAGGTACCTGTCTTGACGTTCCATAGTCTCACCGTCTTATCATCACTTCCCGATACGATGAACTCTGAATCACTGGATATAGCCACAGCATTTACATAATCTTTGTGACCACTCATGGTCTTACAGGTACCTGTCTTGACGTTCCATAGTCTCACCGTCTTATCTCTACTTCCCGATACGATGAACTCTGAATCACTGGATATAGCCACAGCATTTACATAATCTTTGTGACCACTCATGGTCTTACAGGTACCTGTCTTGACGTCCCATAGTCTCACCGTCTTATCATCACTTCCCGATACGATGAACTCTGAATCACTGGATATAGCCACAGCATATACATAATCTTTGTGACCACTCATGGTCTTACAGGTACCTGTCTTGACGTTCCATAGTCTCACCGTCTTATCATCACTTCCCGATACGATGAACTCTGAATCACTGGATATAGCCACAGCATTTACATAATCTTTGTGACCACTCATGGTCTTACAGGTACCTGTCTTGACGTTCCATAGTCTCACCGTCTTATCATCACTTCCCGATACGATGAACTCTGAATCACTGGATATAGCCACAGCATTTACATAATCTTTGTGACCACTCATGGTCTTACAGGTACCTGTCTTGACGTCCCATAGTCTCACCGTCTAATCATAACTTCCCGATACGATGAACTCTGAATCACTGGATATAGCCACAGCATTTACATAATCTTTGTGACCACTCATGGTCTTACAGGTACCTGTCTTGACGTTCCATAGTCTCACCGTCTTATCATCACTTCCCGATACGATGAACTCTGAATCACTGGATATAGCCACAGCATTTACATAATCTTTGTGACCACTCATGGTCTTACAGGTACCTGTCTTGACGTTCCATAGTCTCACCGTCTAATCATAACTTCCCGATACGATGAACTCTGAATCACTGGATATAGCCACAGCATATACATAACTAGTGTGACCACTCATGGTCTTACAGGTACCTGTCTTGACGTCCCATAGTCTCACCGTCTTATCATCACTTCCCGATACGATGAACTCTGAATCACTGGATATAGCCACAGCATTTACATAATCTTTGTGACCACTCATGGTCTTACAGGTACCTGTCTTGACGTCCCATAGTCTCACCGTCTTATCATCACTTCCCGATACGATGAACTCTGAATCACTGGATATAGCCACAGCATTTACATAATCTTTGTGACCACTCATGGTCTTACAGGTACCTGTCTTGACGTCCCATAGTCTCACCGTCTTATCATCACTTCCCGATACGATGAACTCTGAATCACTGGATATAGCCACAGCATTTACATAATCTTTGTGACCACTCATGGTCTTACAGGTACCTGTCTTGACGTCCCATAGTCTCACCGTCTTATCATCACTTCCCGATACGATGAACTCTGAATCACTGGATATAGCCACAGCATATACATAATCTTTGTGACCACTCATGGTCTTACAGGTACCTGTCTTGACGTCCCATAGTCTCACCGTCTTATCATCACTTCCCGATACGATGAACTCTGAATCACTGGATATAGCCACAGCATTTACATAATCTTTGTGACCACTCATGGTCTTACAGGTACCTGTCTTGACGTTCCATAGTCTCACCGTCTTATCATCACTTCCCGATACGATGAACTCTGAATCACTGGATATAGCCACAGCATATACATAATCTTTGTGACCACTCATGGTCTTACAGGTACCTGTCTTGACGTCCCATAGTCTCACCGTCTTATCATCACTTCCCGATACGATGAACTCTGAATCACTGGATATAGCCACAGCATTTACATAATCTTTGTGACCACTCATGGTCTTACAGGTACCTGTCTTGACGTTCCATAGTCTCACCGTCTTATCATCACTTCCCGATACGATGAACTCTGAATCACTGGATATAGCCACAGCATTTACATAATCTTTGTGACCACTCATGGTCTTACAGGTACCTGTCTTGACGTTCCATAGTCTCACCGTCTTATCTCTACTTCCCGATACGATGAACTCTGAATCACTGGATATAGCCACAGCATATACATAATCTTTGTGACCACTCATGGTCTTACAGGTACCTGTCTTGACGTCCCATAGTCTCACCGTCTTATCTCTACTTCCCGATACGATGAACTCTGAATCACTGGATATAGCCACAGCATTTACATAATCTTTGTGACCACTCATGGTCTTACAGGTACCTGTCTTGACGTCCCATAGTCTCACCGTCTTATCATCACTTCCCGATACGATGAACTCTGAATCACTGGATATAGCCACAGCATTTACATAATCTTTGTGACCACTCATGGTCTTACAGGTACCTGTCTTGACGTCCCATAGTCTCACCGTCTTATCATCACTTCCCGATACGATGAACTCTGAATCACTGGATATAGCCACAGCATTTACATAATCTTTGTGACCACTCATGGTCTTACAGGTACCTGTCTTGACGTCCCATAGTCTCACCGTCTTATCATCACTTCCCGATACGATGAACTCTGAATCACTGGATATAGCCACAGCATTTACATAATCTTTGTGACCACTCATGGTCTTACAGGTACCTGTCTTGACGTTCCATAGTCTCACCGTCTTATCATCACTTCCCGATACGATGAACTCTGAATCACTGGATATAGCCACAGCATTTACATAATCTTTGTGACCACTCATGGTCTTACAGGTACCTGTCTTGACGTCCCATAGTCTCACCGTCTTATCATCACTTCCCGATACGATGAACTCTGAATCACTGGATATAGCCACAGCATTTACATAATCTTTGTGACCACTCATGGTCTTACAGGTACCTGTCTTGACGTCCCATAGTCTCACCGTCTTATCATCACTTCCCGATACGATGAACTCTGAATCACTGGATATAGCCACAGCATTTACATAATCTTTGTGACCACTCATGGTCTTACAGGTACCTGTCTTGACGTCCCATAGTCTCACCGTCTTATCATCACTTCCCGATACGATGAACTCTGAATCACTGGATATAGCCACAGCATTTACATAATCTTTGTGACCACTCATGGTCTTACAGGTACCTGTCTTGACGTCCCATAGTCTCACCGTCTTATCATCACTTCCCGATACGATGAACTCTGAATCACTGGATATAGCCACAGCATTTACATAATCTTTGTGACCACTCATGGTCTTACAGGTACCTGTCTTGACGTCCCATAGTCTCACCGTCTTATCATCACTTCCCGATACGATGAACTCTGAATCACTGGATATAGCCACAGCATTTACATAATCTTTGTGACCACTCATGGTCTTACAGGTACCTGTCTTGACGTTCCATAGTCTCACCGTCTTATCATCACTTCCCGATACGATGAACTCTGAATCACTGGATATAGCCACAGCATATACATAATCTTTGTGACCACTCATGGTCTTACAGGTACCTGTCTTGACGTTCCATAGTCTCACCGTCTTATCATCACTTCCCGATACGATGAACTCTGAATCACTGGATATAGCCACAGCATTTACATAATCTTTGTGACCACTCATGGTCTTACAGGTACCTGTCTTGACGTTCCATAGTCTCACCGTCTTATCATCACTTCCCGATACGATGAACTCTGAATCACTGGATATAGCCACAGCATTTACATAATCTTTGTGACCACTCATGGTCTTACAGGTACCTGTCTTGACGTCCCATAGTCTCACCGTCTTATCATCACTTCCCGATACGATGAACTCTGAATCACTGGATATAGCCACAGCATTTACATAATCTTTGTGACCACTCATGGTCTTACAGGTACCTGTCTTGACGTCCCATAGTCTCACCGTCTTATCATCACTTCCCGATACGATGAACTCTGAATCACTGGATATAGCCACAGCATTTACATAATCTTTGTGACCACTCATGGTCTTACAGGTACCTGTCTTGACGTCCCATAGTCTCACCGTCTTATCATCACTTCCCGATACGATGAACTCTGAATCACTGGATATAGCCACAGCATTTACATAATCTTTGTGACCACTCATGGTCTTACAGGTACCTGTCTTGACGTCCCATAGTCTCACCGTCTTATCATCACTTCCCGATACGATGAACTCTGAATCACTGGATATAGCCACAGCATTTACATAATCTTTGTGACCACTCATGGTCTTACAGGTACCTGTCTTGACGTCCCATAGTCTCACCGTCTTATCATCACTTCCCGATACGATGAACTCTGAATCACTGGATATAGCCACAGCATTTACATAATCTTTGTGACCACTCATGGTCTTACAGGTACCTGTCTTGACGTCCCATAGTCTCACCGTCTTATCATCACTTCCCGATACGATGAACTCTGAATCACTGGATATAGCCACAGCATTTACATAATCTTTGTGACCACTCATGGTCTTACAGGTACCTGTCTTGACGTCCCATAGTCTCACCGTCTTATCATCACTTCCCGATACGATGAACTCTGAATCACTGGATATAGCCACAGCATTTACATAATCTTTGTGACCACTCATGGTCTTACAGGTACCTGTCTTGACGTCCCATAGTCTCACCGTCTTATCATCACTTCCCGATACGATGAACTCTGAATCACTGGATATAGCCACAGCATTTACATAATCTTTGTGACCACTCATGGTCTTACAGGTACCTGTCTTGACGTCCCATAGTCTCACCGTCTTATCATCACTTCCCGATACGATGAACTCTGAATCACTGGATATAGCCACAGCATTTACATAATCTTTGTGACCACTCATGGTCTTACAGGTACCTGTCTTGACGTCCCATAGTCTCACCGTCTTATCATCACTTCCCGATACGATGAACTCTGAATCACTGGATATAGCCACAGCATTTACATAATCTTTGTGACCACTCATGGTCTTACAGGTACCTGTCTTGACGTCCCATAGTCTCACCGTCTTATCATCACTTCCCGATACGATGAACTCTGAATCACTGGATATAGCCACAGCATTTACATAATCTTTGTGACCACTCATGGTCTTACAGGTACCTGTCTTGACGTCCCATAGTCTCACCGTCTTATCATCACTTCCCGATACGATGAACTCTGAATCACTGGATATAGCCACAGCATTTACATAATCTTTGTGACCACTCATGGTCTTACAGGTACCTGTCTTGACGTCCCATAGTCTCACCGTCTTATCATCACTTCCCGATACGATGAACTCTGAATCACTGGATATAGCCACAGCATTTACATAATCTTTGTGACCACTCATGGTCTTACAGGTACCTGTCTTGACGTCCCATAGTCTCACCGTCTTATCATCACTTCCCGATACGATGAACTCTGAATCACTGGATATAGCCACAGCATTTACATAATCTTTGTGACCACTCATGGTCTTACAGGTACCTGTCTTGACGTCCCATAGTCTCACCGTCTTATCATCACTTCCCGATACGATGAACTCTGAATCACTGGATATAGCCACAGCATATACATAATCTTTGTGACCACTCATGGTCTTACAGGTACCTGTCTTGACGTTCCATAGTCTCACCGTCTTATCATCACTTCCCGATACGATGAACTCTGAATCACTGGATATAGCCACAGCATTTACATAATCTTTGTGACCACTCATGGTCTTACAGGTACCTGTCTTGACGTTCCATAGTCTCACCGTCTTATCATCACTTCCCGATACGATGAACTCTGAATCACTGGATATAGCCACAGCATTTACATAATCTTTGTGACCACTCATGGTCTTACAGGTACCTGTCTTGACGTCCCATAGTCTCACCGTCTTATCATCACTTCCCGATACGATGAACTCTGAATCACTGGATATAGCCACAGCATTTACATAATCTTTGTGACCACTCATGGTCTTACAGGTACCTGTCTTGACGTTCCATAGTCCTCACCGTCTTATCATCACTTCCCGATACGATGAACTCTGAATCACTGGATATAGCCACAGCATATACATAATCTTTGTGACCACTCATGGTCTTACAGGTACCTGTCTTGACGTTCCATAGTCTCACCGTCTTATCATCACTTCCCGATACGATGAACTCTGAATCACTGGATATAGCCACAGCATTTACATAATCTTTGTGACCACTCATGGTCTTACAGGTACCTGTCTTGACGTTCCATAGTCTCACCGTCTTATCATCACTTCCCGATACGATGAACTCTGAATCACTGGATATAGCCACAGCATTTACATAATCTTTGTGACCACTCATGGTCTTACAGGTACCTGTCTTGACGTCCCATAGTCTCACCGTCTAATCTACACTTCCCGATACGATGAACTCTGAATCACTGGATATAGCCACAGCATATACATAATCTTTGTGACCACTCATGGTCTTACAGGTACCTGTCTTGACGTCCCATAGTCTCACCGTCTTATCATCACTTCCCGATACGATGAACTCTGAATCACTGGATATAGCCACAGCATATACATAATCTTTGTGACCACTCACGGTCTTACAGGTACCTGTCTTGACGTCCCATAGTCTCACCGTCTTATCTCTACTTCCCGATACGATGAACTCTGAATCACTGGATATAGCCACAGCATATACATAATGTGTGTGACCACTCATGGTCTTACAGGTACCTGTCTTGACGTCCCATAGTCTCACCGTATAATCATCACTTCCCGATACGATGAACTCTGAATCACTGGATATAGCCACAGCATATACATAATCTTTGTGACCACTCATGGTCTTACAGGTACCGGTCTTGACGTCCCATAGTCTCACCGTCTAATCTACACTTCCCGATACGATGAACTCTGAATCACTGGATATAGCCACAGCATTTACATAATCTTTGTGACCACTCATGGTCTTACAGGTACCTGTCTTGACGTTCCATAGTCTCACCGTCTTATCATCACTTCCCGATACGATGAACTCTGAATCACTGGATATAGCCACAGCATTTACATAATCTTTGTGACCACTCATGGTCTTACAGGTACCTGTCTTGACGTCCCATAGTCTCACCGTCTTATCATCACTTCCCGATACGATGAACTCTGAATCACTGGATATAGCCACAGCATTTACATAATCTTTGTGACCACTCATGGTCTTACAGGTACCTGTCTTGACGTTCCATAGTCTCACCGTCTTATCATCACTTCCCGATACGATGAACTCTGAATCACTGGATATAGCCACAGCATTTACATAATCTTTGTGACCACTCATGGTCTTACAGGTACCTGTCTTGACGTCCCATAGTCTCACCGTCTTATCATCACTTCCCGATACGATGAACTCTGAATCACTGGATATAGCCACAGCATTTACATAATCTTTGTGACCACTCATGGTCTTACAGGTACCTGTCTTGACGTCCCATAGTCTCACCGTCTTATCATCACTTCCCGATACGATGAACTCTGAATCACTGGATATAGCCACAGCATTTACATAATCTTTGTGACCACTCATGGTCTTACAGGTACCTGTCTTGACGTCCCATAGTCTCACCGTCTTATCATCACTTCCCGATACGATGAACTCTGAATCACTGGATATAGCCACAGCATTTACATAATCTTTGTGACCACTCATGGTCTTACAGGTACCTGTCTTGACGTCCCATAGTCTCACCGTCTTATCATCACTTCCCGATACGATGAACTCTGAATCACTGGATATAGCCACAGCATTTACATAATCTTTGTGACCACTCATGGTCTTACAGGTACCTGTCTTGACGTTCCATAGTCTCACCGTCTTATCATCACTTCCCGATACGATGAACTCTGAATCACTGGATATAGCCACAGCATTTACATAATCTTTGTGACCACTCATGGTCTTACAGGTACCTGTCTTGACGTTCCATAGTCTCACCGTCTTATCATCACTTCCCGATACGATGAACTCTGAATCACTGGATATAGCCACAGCATTTACATAATCTTTGTGACCACTCATGGTCTTACAGGTACCTGTCTTGACGTTCCATAGTCTCACACCGTCTTATCATCACTTCCCGATACGATGAACTCTGAATCACTGGATATAGCCACAGCATTTACATAATCTTTGTGACCACTCATGGTCTTACAGGTACCTGTCTTGACGTTCCATAGTCTCACCGTCTTATCATCACTTCCCGATACGATGAACTCTGAATCACTGGATATAGCCACAGCATATACATAATCTTTGTGACCACTCATGGTCTTACAGGTACCTGTCTTGACGTTCCATAGTCTCACCGTCTTATCATCACTTCCCGATACGATGAACTCTGAATCACTGGATATAGCCACAGCATATACATAATCTTTGTGACCACTCATGGTCTTACAGGTACCTGTCTTGACGTCCCATAGTCTCACCGTCTTATCATAACTTCCCGATACGATGAACTCTGAATCACTGGATATAGCCACAGCATTTACATAATCTTTGTGACCACTCATGGTCTTACAGGTACCTGTCTTGACGTCCCATAGTCTCACCGTCTAATCTACACTTCCCGATACGATGAACTCTGAATCACTGGATATAGCCACAGCATATACATAATCTGTGTGACCACTCATGGTCTTACAGGTACCTGTCTTGACGTCCCATAGTCTCACCGTCTTATCATCACTTCCCGATACGATGAACTCTGAATCACTGGATATAGCCACAGCATATACATAATCTTTGTGACCACTCACGGTCTTACAGGTACCTGTCTTGACGTCCCATAGTCTCACCGTCTTATCTCTACTTCCCGATACGATGAACTCTGAATCACTGGATATAGCCACAGCATTTACATAATCTTTGTGACCACTCATGGTCTTACAGGTACCTGTCTTGACGTCCCATAGTCTCACCGTATAATCATCACTTCCCGATACGATGAACTCTGAATCACTGGATATAGCCACAGCATATACATAATCTTTGTGACCACTCATGGTCTTACAGGTACCGGTCTTGACGTCCCATAGTCTCACCGTCTAATCTACACTTCCCGATACGATGAACTCTGAATCACTGGATATAGCCACAGCATTTACATAATCTTTGTGACCACTCATGGTCTTACAGGTACCTGTCTTGACGTTCCATAGTCTCACCGTCTTATCATCACTTCCCGATACGATGAACTCTGAATCACTGGATATAGCCACAGCATTTACATAATCTTTGTGACCACTCATGGTCTTACAGGTACCTGTCTTGACGTTCCATAGTCTCACCGTCTTATCATCACTTCCCGATACGATGAACTCTGAATCACTGGATATAGCCACAGCATATACATAATCTTTGTGACCACTCATGGTCTTACAGGTACCTGTCTTGACGTTCCATAGTCTCACCGTCTTATCATAACTTCCCGATACGATGAACTCTGAATCACTGGATATAGCCACAGCATTTACATAATCTTTGTGACCACTCATGGTCCTTACAGGTACCTGTCTTGACGTTCCATAGTCTCACCGTCTTATCATCACTTCCCGATACGATGAACTCTGAATCACTGGATATAGCCACAGCATTTACATAATCTTTGTGACCACTCATGGTCTTACAGGTACCTGTCTTGACGTCCCATAGTCTCACCGTCTTATCATCACTTCCCGATACGATGAACTCTGAATCACTGGATATAGCCACAGCATTTACATAATCTTTGTGACCACTCATGGTCTTACAGGTACCTGTCTTGACGTCCCATAGTCTCACCGTCTTATCATCACTTCCCGATACGATGAACTCTGAATCACTGGATATAGCCACAGCATTTACATAATCTTTGTGACCACTCATGGTCTTACAGGTACCTGTCTTGACGTCCCATAGTCTCACCGTCTTATCATCACTTCCCGATACGATGAACTCTGAATCACTGGATATAGCCACAGCATATACATAATCTTTGTGACCACTCATGGTCTTACAGGTACCTGTCTTGACGTCCCATAGTCACCGTCTTATCATCACTTCCCGATACGATGAACTCTGAATCACTGGATATAGCCACAGCATTTACATAATCTTTGTGACCACTCATGGTCTTACAGGTACCTGTCTTGACGTTCCATAGTCTCACCGTCTTATCATCACTTCCCGATACGATGAACTCTGAATCACTGGATATAGCCACAGCATTTACATAATCTTTGTGACCACTCATGGTCTTACAGGTACCTGTCTTGACGTTCCATAGTCTCACCGTCTTATCATCACTTCCCGATACGATGAACTCTGAATCACTGGATATAGCCACAGCATTTACATAATCTTTGTGACCACTCATGGTCTTACAGGTACCTGTCTTGACGTCCCATAGTCTCACCGTCTTATCATCACTTCCCGATACGATGAACTCTGAATCACTGGATATAGCCACAGCATATACATAATCTTTGTGACCACTCATGGTCTTACAGGTACCTGTCTTGACGTCCCATAGTCTCACCGTCTTATCATCACTTCCCGATACGATGAACTCTGAATCACTGGATATAGCCACAGCATATACATAATCTTTGTGACCACTCATGGTCTTACAGGTACCTGTCTTGACGTCCCATAGTCTCACCGTCTTATCATAACTTCCCGATACGATGAACTCTGAATCACTGGATATAGCCACAGCATTTACATAATCTTTGTGACCACTCATGGTCTTACAGGTACCTGTCTTGACGTCCCATAGTCTCACCGTCTTATCATCACTTCCCGATACGATGAACTCTGAATCACTGGATATAGCCACAGCATATACATAATCTGTGTGACCACTCATGGTCTTACAGGTACCTGTCTTGACGTCCCATAGTCTCACCGTCTTATCATCACTTCCCGATACGATGAACTCTGAATCACTGGATATAGCCACAGCATATACATAATCTTTGTGACCACTCATGGTCTTACAGGTACCTGTCTTGACGTCCCATAGTCTCACCGTCTTATCATCACTTCCCGATACGATGAACTCTGAATCACTGGATATAGCCACAGCATTTACATAATCTTTGTGACCACTCATGGTCTTACAGGTACCTGTCTTGACGTCCCATAGTCTCACCGTATAATCATCACTTCCCGATACGATGAACTCTGAATCACTGGATATAGCCACAGCATATACATAATCTTTGTGACCACTCATGGTCTTACAGGTACCTGTCTTGACGTCCCATAGTCTCACCGTCTTATCATCACTTCCCGATACGATGAACTCTGAATCACTGGATATAGCCACAGCATTTACATAATCTTTGTGACCACTCATGGTCTTACAGGTACCTGTCTTGACGTCCCATAGTCTCACCGTCTAATCTACACTTCCCGATACGATGAACTCTGAATCACTGGATATAGCCACAGCATATACATAATCTTTGTGACCACTCATGGTCTTACAGGTACCTGTCTTGACGTTCCATAGTCTCACCGTCTTATCATCACTTCCCGATACGATGAACTCTGAATCACTGGATATAGCCACAGCATATACATAATCTTTGTGACCACTCATGGTCTTACAGGTACCTGTCTTGACGTTCCATAGTCTCACCGTCTTATCATAACTTCCCGATACGATGAACTCTGAATCACTGGATATAGCCACAGCATTTACATAATCTTTGTGACCACTCATGGTCTTACAGGTACCTGTCTTGACGTCCCATAGTCTCACCGTCTTATCATCACTTCCCGATACGATGAACTCTGAATCACTGGATATAGCCACAGCATTTACATAATCTTTGTGACCACTCATGGTCTTACAGGTACCTGTCTTGACGTCCCATAGTCTCACCGTCTAATCTACACTTCCCGATACGATGAACTCTGAATCACTGGATATAGCCACAGCATATACATAATCTTTGTGACCACTCATGGTCTTACAGGTACCTGTCTTGACGTTCCATAGTCTCACCGTCTTATCTCTACTTCCCGATACGATGAACTCTGAATCACTGGATATAGCCACAGCATATACATAATCTTTGTGACCACTCATGGTCTTACAGGTACCTGTCTTGACGTCCCATAGTCTCACCGTCTTATCATCACTTCCCGATACGATGAACTCTGAATCACTGGATATAGCCACAGCATATACATAATGTGTGTGACCACTCATGGTCTTACAGGTACCTGTCTTGACGTCCATAGTCTCACCGTCTTATCATCACTTCCCGATACGATGAACTCTGAATCACTGGATATAGCCACAGCATATACATAATGTGTGTGACCACTCATGGTCTTACAGGTACCTGTCTTGACGTCCCATAGTCTCACCGTCTAATCTACACTTCCCGATACGATGAACTCTGAATCACTGGATATAGCCACAGCATATACATAATCTTTGTGACCACTCATGGTCTTACAGGTACCTGTCTTGACGTTCCATAGTCTCACCGTCTTATCATCACTTCCCGATACGATGAACTCTGAATCACTGGATATAGCCACAGCATTTACATAATCTTTGTGACCACTCATGGTCTTACAGGTACCTGTCTTGACGTCCCATAGTCTCACCGTCTTATCATCACTTCCCGATACGATGAACTCTGAATCACTGGATATAGCCACAGCATTTACATAATCTTTGTGACCACTCATGGTCTTACAGGTACCTGTCTTGACGTCCCATAGTCTCACCGTCTTATCATCACTTCCCGATACGATGAACTCTGAATCACTGGATATAGCCACAGCATTTACATAATCTTTGTGACCACTCATGGTCTTACAGGTACCTGTCTTGACGTTCCATAGTCTCACCGTCTTATCATCACTTCCCGATACGATGAACTCTGAATCACTGGATATAGCCACAGCATTTACATAATCTTTGTGACCACTCATGGTCTTACAGGTACCTGTCTTGACGTCCCATAGTCTCACCGTCTTATCATCACTTCCCGATACGATGAACTCTGAATCACTGGATATAGCCACAGCATTTACATAATCTTTGTGACCACTCATGGTCTTACAGGTACCTGTCTTGACGTTCCATAGTCTCACCGTCTTATCATCACTTCCCGATACGATGAACTCTGAATCACTGGATATAGCCACAGCATTTACATAATCTTTGTGACCACTCATGGTCTTACAGGTACCTGTCTTGACGTTCCATAGTCTCACCGTCTTATCATCACTTCCCGATACGATGAACTCTGAATCACTGGATATAGCCACAGCATTTACATAATCTTTGTGACCACTCATGGTCTTACAGGTACCTGTCTTGACGTCCCATAGTCTCACCGTCTTATCATCACTTCCCGATACGATGAACTCTGAATCACTGGATATAGCCACAGCATATACATAATCTTTGTGACCACTCATGGTCTTACAGGTACCTGTCTTGACGTCCCATAGTCTCACCGTCTTATCATCACTTCCCGATACGATGAACTCTGAATCACTGGATATAGCCACAGCATATACATAATCTTTGTGACCACTCATGGTCTTACAGGTACCTGTCTTGACGTCCCATAGTCTCACCGTCTTATCATAACTTCCCGATACGATGAACTCTGAATCACTGGATATAGCCACAGCATTTACATAATCTTTGTGACCACTCATGGTCTTACAGGTACCTGTCTTGACGTCCCATAGTCTCACCGTCTTATCATCACTTCCCGATACGATGAACTCTGAATCACTGGATATAGCCACAGCATATACATAATCTGTGTGACCACTCATGGTCTTACAGGTACCTGTCTTGACGTCCCATAGTCTCACCGTCTTATCATCACTTCCCGATACGATGAACTCTGAATCACTGGATATAGCCACAGCATATACATAATCTTTGTGACCACTCATGGTCTTACAGGTACCTGTCTTGACGTTCCATAGTCTCACCGTCTTATCTCTACTTCCCGATACGATGAACTCTGAATCACTGGATATAGCCACAGCATTTACATAATCTTTGTGACCACTCATGGTCTTACAGGTACCTGTCTTGACGTCCCATAGTCCTCACCGTATAATCATCACTTCCCGATACGATGAACTCTGAATCACTGGATATAGCCACAGCATTTACATAATCTTTGTGACCACTCATGGTCTTACAGGTACCTGTCTTGACGTCCCATAGTCTCACCGTCTTATCATCACTTCCCGATACGATGAACTCTGAATCACTGGATATAGCCACAGCATTTACATAATCTTTGTGACCACTCATGGTCTTACAGGTACCTGTCTTGACGTCCCATAGTCTCACCGTCTAATCTACACTTCCCGATACGATGAACTCTGAATCACTGGATATAGCCACAGCATATACATAATCTTTGTGACCACTCATGGTCTTACAGGTACCTGTCTTGACGTTCCATAGTCTCACCGTCTTATCATCACTTCCCGATACGATGAACTCTGAATCACTGGATATAGCCACAGCATATACATAATCTTTGTGACCACTCATGGTCTTACAGGTACCTGTCTTGACGTTCCATAGTCTCACCGTCTTATCATCACTTCCCGATACGATGAACTCTGAATCACTGGATATAGCCACAGCATTTACATAATCTTTGTGACCACTCATGGTCTTACAGGTACCTGTCTTGACGTCCCATAGTCTCACCGTATAATCATCACTTCCCGATACGATGAACTCTGAATCACTGGATATAGCCACAGCATATACATAATCTTTGTGACCACTCATGGTCTTACAGGTACCTGTCTTGACGTCCCATAGTCTCACCGTCTAATCTACACTTCCCGATACGATGAACTCTGAATCACTGGATATAGCCACAGCATATACATAATCTTTGTGACCACTCATGGTCTTACAGGTACC